>CM071598.1:29950000-30247500 GCA_036435485.1 Saposhnikovia divaricata
TAAGAAATGAGGATAGTGCAAATGGCACAGTCGTTGTTAAGGATAAATCTGTTAAGAACGCTAATCCAAAGAATGTTTCATCCAAGAAAGATGTCACAGTCTTTGTTAAGGCTAAATCTGTTGAGGACACTAATACAACGAATGTTTCATCTAAGAAAGATGTACCTAAAGTGCCAGTCAAAGTTGTTGAAACAGCTAGTTCTTCTAAGACTGGATTAGGTGGTAATAAGTTGAAGCAGAAAAATACCATGCCTATCATTGATTCTAATCATAAAGCATGTGGTGTTATCAATTGTATGTCTTGCGCTTTTAACAGTATGCGTGCTTATTTTAATGGTAGTTATGCATGTGTTAAACAGACTGATCCTCGACAGCATATGAACAGGAACAATAATGTTCGATCAAAGACTGATTTTCCTCCTCAAGTTAGGAGAGAGACATTTGTACCTAAGACTAAACAAAAGGTTACCAAGAATGTTTACCAGGCCAAATGTCCAGTCAATGACACAAGTGTTATTGCTGCTACAGAAACATGGATACCCAAGATAAAACGAAAGATTTTCAAATCTGTTTATAAGGTTAAATGTTTATTGACTAAAGAGGTTAAAATTATAAATGTTGTTTTGCTTGATAAAGGTCAATACTTTAAATTCACAGAACCCAATCCAATTTGGGTCCCGAAGAAGGTTTAATCCATTTGTCATTGCAGGGTATTGAACAGGTTGAATGAGTAACCTGGATCTTGGACAGTGGATGTTTAAGGCATATGACTGGAGACAGAACCCTGCTGACAAATGTGGTGGAGAGGCTGGCCCAGTAGTTACCTTTGGAGATAACAACAAAGGTAGAACTGATGGATATGGCAGACTTGAAGCTGGAAATGTTATCATTGAAGAAGTGTCCTTTGTAAAAGGACTTGAGCATAATTTGCTCAGCATCAGTCAATTCTGTGACAAGGGATTTGAAGTCTACTTTAACAAAAATAATTGTCCGGTTTCACATAAAAGAAGTGAACAACCATCTCTGACGGGAGTCAGAAAAGAAAACTTGTATGTAGCCAACATGAACACTAGAAGCACTGAAGAAATCAATTGCTTCTATTCTAAAGCATCCACAAATGAAAGTTGGCTATGGCACAAGAAACTTTCTCACCTAAATTTCAAGACGATGAACTCTCTGGTCAAGAGAGAATTGGTGAGAGGTTTACCTTCTATGGAATTCACACAGGAAGGACTATGTGATGCCTGTCAAAAAGGCAAACTAAAAAGGGCAACTCACAGAAGCACTGATATGTCTTCAATAACTGAACCTTTACAGTTACTTCACATGGATCTATTTGGTCCAGTGAATGTGATGTCTATGTCAAAGAAAAGATATGCTCTTTTGATTGTTGATGATTTTTCAAAGTTCACATGGGTCTTGTTCCTGAATTCTAAAGATGAGACTCCACAACTGGTGATTGATCATATCAAGTTAATTGAGCTGGATTCCAAGTATCCAGTGAGGGCTATAAGGTCAGACAATGGAACTGAATTCAAGAATGCAGTTCTGAATGACTTTTGTACTGAAAAAGGTATAACCAGACAATACTCAGCTCCAAGAACTCCTCAGCAAAATGGAGTAGTTGAAAGAAAGAATAGAACCTTGATTGAAGCTGCACGTACTATGTTAAGTGAATCAAGGCTTCCATTGTATTTTGGGCTGAAGCTGTCAACACTGCTTGCTATACTCAGAATCGAACTCTTATCAACAAAGACTTGATGAAAACACCCTATGAAGCCATGAATGAAAAGAAACCAACACTCAAATACTTTCATGTATTTGGAGCAAAATGCTTTGTACTTAAAGAAAGAGATGATCAAGGTGGAAAATTTGAAGCCAAAGCACATGAAACAATTTTTGTTGGTTATGAAAGAAGAGCTTATAAGGTGTATTTGATTGAACATCAGAAGATGATGGAAAGTGTCAATGTTACATTTGATGACACTAAACTTCCTAGTATTCAAACTGAAGATTCATCTGAAAAGCTATCTTTTGAAGATATGACAGATCTAGATTCAGATGATGATAGTCCACCTGATGTGTTTGCTGATGCTAATGACAACAATATCAATGATGAGGCTAATCAGAATAATGGTGATGAAAATTATGATAATTCTCAAAATATCACTCATATTTCTGAACACTCATCTAATCATCCTGGCAACAACTCAGGGGGAGTTAATGAAGGATCAACTAGTCATATTCAACATCACAATGAAGAACAAGGCGAATCATCAAGACTAAATCTTCCCAGACAGACTATTTGGAATAGAGCTCATCCTTTTGAGCTAATCGTTGGTGATCCAGATGTTGGTGTAAAGACTAGAAGAGCTTTTCAAAATCAATGTAATTATTCAGGGTTTCTATCTGAAATGGAACCTAAGAAAATTGAAGAAGCTCTTTCAGATCCTGATTGGGTGATTGCTATGCAAGATGAACTCAATCAATTTAAACAACAAGAAGTATGGAAGCTGGTACCCAGACCTACAGAAAGAACAGTGGTTGGTACTAGGTGGGTATTCAGAAACAAACTTGATGAAGATGGTACAGTAACAAGAAATAAAGCAAGACTGGTAGCAAAAGGTTACTCACAATCTGAAGGCATTGACTATGATGAGACCTATGCTCCAGTGTCTAGACTTGAGGCTATTAGGATATTCTTGGCATTCGCAGCATTTTCTAACTTTAATGTTTATCAAATGGATGTCGAGAGTGCCTTTCTGAATGGAAAGCTGGATGAAGAGGTATATATAGAACAGCCACCTGGTTTTGAAGATCCAGATCTATTGGGTTATGTTTACTTTCTCTTCAAAGCCATTTATGGTCTTAAGCAAGCACCAAGGAAATGGTATGACACTCTCTCTGAATTTTTACTTGAAAATGAATTTACTAGAGGTGTCATAGACAAAACTCTCTTCACAAAGAAACATAAGAATGATACTATATTAGTTCAAATTTATGTGGACGATATAATATTCAGGTCTACTAATGATCTTCTTTGCAAGAAATTTTCAAAGTTAATGCAGGGTAAATTCAAAATGAGCATGATGGGAGAGCTGAAGTTCTTTCTTGGATTACAAATAAGTCAAAGGCAAGATGGTATATTTATTTGTCAATCCAAGTACATCAAAGAGCTTCTCAAGAAATATCAAATGGAGGACTCTTCTTCAGCAAAGACACCATCATCCACAGCTGTCAAATTTGGAGCATGTGAAAGTTCTGCTAAGGTAGATATTACAAGCTACAGAGGTATGATAGGCTCATTACTTTACCTTACTGTAAGTAGACCTGATATAATGTTTGCTACATGCTTATGTGCGAGGTTCCAAGTGGATCCTAGAGATGTTCATCTCATTGCTGTAAAAAGAATTTTAGGATATCTCAAGGGTACGCCTAATTTAGGTATCTGGTACCCTAAAGATTCTGGTTTTAATCTTGTTGGATATACAGATTCTGATTATGCAGGAAGTGTTGTAGATAGAAAAAGCACCTCTGGGAGTTGTCAATTCCTAGGTGGTAGATTGGTTTCATGGTACAGCAAAAAAGAGCAAACAGTTTCCAACTCTACAGCCGAAGCTGAATATATAGCTGCTGGAAGCTGTTGTGCTCAAATCTTGTGGATTAGGAATCAACTGATGGACTATGGCTTTGTATTACAAAATATTCCTATTTTGTGTGATAATACAAGTGCCATAGCAATCTCCAACAATCCTGTGCAGCATTCAAGGACAAAGCATATAGATATCAGGTATCATTTTATTAGAGAGCATGTCATGAATGGTACAGTGGAATTACTATTTGTACCCACTGAAGAACAAACAGCAGATATTTTTACTAAGTCGCTCGACGAATCCACATTCACCAAAATTGTTGGTGAATTGGGTATGTTGAATAGTCCTAGTAATTAATCTAGTTAATATCTGAGGTTTGATCTTTAATAATTAACAAGTGATTAGTTTGTGAATAATTGTTGAATAAAATCACTTGTTTAATTATTTTATCAACTTGTTTTTCTTGATTGTTATTGTATTTATCACTTTGTTTAATTAAATATTTGATATTCCATATTTCTATAATTTTAGAATAATTGTATGTATTTATTTTATTTGTTTAGAATATTTTATTTAATGTTTTGTAATGTTTGTCCTGTTAATATTGTTTTATTTCCGTTAATAGTTTAATCTATATTAGTTATTTCTATTTTTATTATTTGTTTGATTTATAATATTATTTTAAATATATTTTTCTGTATTAATAGTTGTAAATATTTGTGTGTTTAATTAAGAAATATGCATTTACTTTAATTTATTTTGAGTAGATATGACTTAAATTAAATCTAAACTATATTATGACTTGTTTTTATTTTGTTTTCTGGTCGGTATGACTTAATTGTTATACTGATTAGATTTAGTCTTATTAGTTTTAAGTCTTACCGAGTCTGTATAGATAGATCTTATCAGTTTAAGTCATAGCGAGTTATGTCTTTGTAGTTAAGTCATATTCGTTAGTAAATATTTAAGTCTCATTAGAATTAAGTCTTGTCTGGTTAAGTTAAGTCATAATCAGTTATATCTGTACAGTGTTTAAGTCTTGTACATATTTTAAGTCATAACGAGTCTTAGTTTTATTTAATTAAGTCATAATGAGTTATGTCTTAGTAGTATACTTAAGTCATAATCGAGTTTTATTTTGTATATAACAGTTAGTATAGATTAAGTCATATTCAGTTTTAAGTTTTTAATTAAATTATACTCAGTTATTTGTATTAACAGATTTAAGTCATATTCGTAGGTTTTAGTATATATATAACTGAGTAGAAAGGTTAGGTCATATTACAGTTTAAGTCTCTCTCATGTTAAGTCATAGAGAACCTCTCAGCGATACATACATATACACACGAACTGGTAACGAATTGTTGTCCAATTTAATCGATCAAATCACTCCATAATTCAGATACAAGGTCTTTAATCGATTCTCTGTTCGATTATCTTCAAATCGACCGCTCAGTCGTCGATTTTGGTTAAGTTTTCAAGGTTTTTATTTTCGAAAAATCGAAATTACGATCTGAATCTGTGAACGATTGGCTTTGATTTTGAAAAAACTAAAAATACAGGAGTGTTCGTGTGTGTATCAAGATCATTGTGTGAATTTTTCAGAATTTTTGAACAACTTTGATTATTTTCGAATTTTTAATTAATTATTAATTCGAAATAATTCAATTTAGTTAATTAATTTGTAAAATCTGAAACTTTTCAAAGGGTTAAAATTTGATAAAAATGGCTGGTAATAATAATGATCGTTTTGAAATAGTTAAGCATAATTTGGTCGGTTATTTTCATCCCGAAAAATGCTCAATTGAACGTTTTCGACCGTGGATTCGATTTTTAAACGATCATTCTCTAGTTCGCACTGCTTTGAGTTTAGATACTCCTTTAAAAATTGAACCCTTGTGAATTATGTGTACTACTGCTGTCGTTTCTAACGATAACAGGTCGTTTGTTTTCACTCTTGGAAACAATCGGTACACAGTGGATGAATCTGTAATAAACACGGTCTTAAACTTTCCAAATGACAATTTTGAGGATTTTCCGTCAGATGAGGAATTAACTAATTTCTTTGCTGGTATTCATTATCAAGACAGCGCAGATCTTCCTGTCTTGAATAAAAAGTTTCTAGTTCAGGAATGGGATTATGTGTTCGACACACTAGCCAAGGTGTTTGCCAATTCTACAAAAAGCAACTTCGGAGTATTACCTTCCTTTATGCAGCATATTGGATTTGCAGTTGCTTATAATCGAAGAATCAACATTGGCAGCCTTCTATGTGGACCTATGGTTAGAAGAGTAATCAACGCTAAAAGGAATTTTGACAGGGGCGACAAAGTTCAATGCTTTTACCCAAGATTCTTTTCTTTGATTTTTAATCATTTGGTAGAATTACAATATCATACTCCATTTCTGAATAGTGAAGCAATGGTGTCGGGTAAACCTTCGACAAGATTATTCACTGAGTACGGTGTCAAACCTAAATTTTCAAATGTGCCAGTAGTTGTCAATGAATACATGTCAAACTTTATACAACTACCCATCATTGCACCTGTACCTTTACCCGAGGAAAATGAACCACTACCTGAGCAAGCAGAACCAATAGTGGAACCTGAAGCTGAACAAGAGGTACCTATTCAGCAAATTGAACCTGTTCAAGAGCAACTGGTTCAAATCACTCAAGCTGCAATCTCTTCGACACCTGCTGACCAGGTATTGACTTCTAATCTCTCTATAACTTCTATTGCTGAACAATCTACTTCTGGAACCCAAGTGGTTAATAGGGCTGACCAAGGGATTGTAAGACCGCAATCTCGAACCCCGGTCATAGAGCCACACACTCAATCTACATCACTTAAAACTTTCCATTCCAGAAAGAAAATTCCCTTTCAAAGAGCAAAGAAGAGAAGTAATATAATGAGTGAACCCACAGCTCTGCCTCTACAAAAGAAAAGTAGAACTGATTCAGAGGCAACTGTAAGCCCATCCGTATCTTCCCAACAAGATATGGACATTGATATGGCCATGCAACAGTTACTAGGATCATCCTCTCAACAGGAAGATACTACTGAAATTCGTCATAGGGCCATGGCATCCTGTAACGTGTCAAGCACAACACCTTTGTTATTACTAACAATGGGAGAACATATAGATTATGATGAACATAGGGACACATTGACAGGAGAGCACATCGAGTCTGGAACAGTGCTTACCATAGTTACGGTAGAAGAGTCTTCACAGACTTCTGAGGGAAATCTTGGTTCCTTGCTAACTTTAATGGAACCATCATCTCCCCTCCTAGGAGAAACATTCCTAGATCCCTCAAGGGAGTTTCCACTTGCAGTTTCGACTGGAGAAAGTGGAAGGCAACTTGATCAATATACTACTGAAGCAATTCAGATTACAAATCCAAATGTACAAGTAGAATTGATTGAGGGCAGGTATTTGCGAACTCCCATTGCACCACCACTGACCTTCCCAGAGGAGGCTAGGGTGATTTTAACTGCAGGTACCGTTTCTGGAGAAGCTAAGGAAATTGAGAGGAGTGATGCAAGGATCACCACAAAATTGAGGGATACACATGCACATCAGGTGAGTGAAATTCAAGAGTAAAACTCAGGTGAGTGCACACACAGACACATGCACTCTCTCATTGATACAAAAGATACAAAATCTGGAAAGGGAACTGGAAGCAAGTAAAGCTGAAGCTAGACTACTTCGAGCACAAGTGGATAAACGGTCTTCTCCATCCACCTCTGTTGATAATCAGCTTACTTCGATAAAAGGTGACATCAACAACTTGAAGACATCCTTCACTAATAAAATCAACAATCTCGAACTTTCTTATGAAAAAGCTCTTGATGATTCTGGTGAGGTCACTGTTGCACAAGATAAAATAATTGCTGAAATCTCCAACAAGGTTGACAATCTACAGGAAGAAGTACATGAAAATCAGCGTTCTACTGATTTTCGACTAAATCAAATTGAGAAGCAAAATGCACATCAAGCTAAAGGATTAAGGCATTTGTTTAATCTGATAAGTCAAAATCGCACACCAACAACTGAAGAAAGAGAATTCTTTGCAAGAACAAGTGGTGCTGAAGATGAGCGAGATCCTGGAGCTGGTGCAACTGGTAAATCTGTAGAGGATTCCTCAACTAAGGGGGAGAAATCACAACAGCAACAGAAATCACAAGGGGAGAAAGGAGAAAAATCGAAAGAAAGAGAGGGAGGAGATAAATCTGATACAGATAAGGATCACAGTGAATACAGGAGGAATAAGGGGAAGAAGAAAGTTGTTGTAGATGATCAAGTCAAAGACACAGAATATTACTACACGGGTGAACCGGATAATTTTGATGTTTTTTATGACTTTGATTTTTCTGATTAAGGTGAAAAATTACCTGAACCAGATTTCAGTCACTGGGAAGGAGAAGAACCAGTGACATCTGAATATGAAGCTCAACAAGCAGAGAGAGAATCTGAAGAGTTATTTGCTCAGAGGGAAGCTAATTTGCTGATGAGAGAAGAAAAGCTTCAAAAGTCATTAGAGCAGATTGCACGAAATGAAGAGCTTCAGAAAGCTGAACAGCAAGCACTACAACGATTACATGCTATAAATGTTCAGAAGAGAAAGACATATATCAGACTCAAGAGCGGTGACAAATGGGAACATGCTCAAAAAGCAATTAATTCACCTCAGAGTTCTGATTATGAAGATCATCGTCTTGGAGAAATTCTCGAGGAATTCAAACTGGCAAATCCAATTCATGATATGTATATAAGGGCCTTAAAGGTAGAAGTCATCAGGATAACTACTGCATTTGACCCCAAATCTGATGAGCTGGTAATATTTGTGGAATGTCATAATGTTGGAACTTTCAGAATATCTATTCAGTTCTTTTATGACAGATCGCTGACAAAGATTTGGGTACTTAGGCCTAAGGTGAGAACATCGTCTGAGCTAGGTGTTTTGCTACATGAAAAGTTCAAAGAATTTGCTGAAAGAGCTGGACCAGAAGTAATTAAGAATCCTCCACAAGTAAAATTTCTTAAGGGAGAGGTACTTCATTCAATCAATCTTCAGACAGATGAGTTATATGAACATCATGCAAAACACTTGGTATATGCTGAATATGCTCTCAGAAATCATGGATTCTTGACTGAAGAAAAGGTTATAGCTGCAGATCACATTCGATCCTATGCACAAACGAAAATAACAGATTACAAGAAATTTTAAGGTGAACTGAGAAAGAAGCTTGGAATTCCTTTAATCTTACCTCAAGGGTTGTCATCAAGAAGAGAGCGTCTTGTTGATTCTGATTTGCACAAGAAACTTCAAGTCACAGATGAGCCAGAAGAAGGAGAATTTAGACGAGAAGACAGTAATTGAAGAACAGCTCTACATGTATTATCTTTAGAGCTAGATAGGTCAAGATAGGAATATGTTAAATATGATCAGGCTAAAGGATCATCTATCTTGTATTTATCATTTTGTTTGAATCTGGAAATGTTTAATATAAACCAGAACTGTTTGATATTTGCTTTACATTTAATATTTTTACTTTCATTTGGTTAAGTTGAATTAGTTGAGGTATCCTCTAGGTATTTGATTGTTATTGTCTAACAAACAAATAGGGGGAGATTGAAAGGCATATGAATCGGCCTATTTGTAGTTCGAGGATCCTAATCAACTTAAACCAAATTGTAATAAGTAAATATCCGTATGATCTGTCACAGGAATCTCAGGAAGCAATATCTGTCAGAAGAAAGAAGGAAGTCAATCTATAGTTTTGATGTTTCACACTGGAAGACGTATCAGGTATCTGATCAAGCCTCAGTATAACATTGAAGTGAATGGATTCATTTACAGTGACAGAGATTTTTCAAGTGATAGATTGAAAATCAATCAAAGTACAAGAAAATTGAGAGAAGAAATAAACCACAGCTTAAAGTCAGAAGTGAAGAAGCATCATTGAAGTTAGTCGTTCATGAACCAGACAGTACATCGAACGTCAACATAAGTCAGTGGTAATTCTTTATTATTTTCCGTGGTTTGGGAGAATTAAATTAATTAGTTATTGATTTAATTTAATTCATTTGTAATTGATATAAATCATTAATTGGTTTAATTAATGAATTAATTCTAATAGAATTAATTTATTTATTAAGTTAATTATTGTATCAATTAATCATGAATTAGTTAATCATTAATTAATTAAAAGGATCAATATGACTTAATTAAATGCTGAATAGATTATGTCATGACTGAGTTTGGTTCGGTACGATAAAAGGTTAAGTCATGCCGAGCAAATGAATTAAGTCATACTGACTGCTGCAAGGGATTATGTCTTACCGACCTCAAAGAAAATAGGTCATACCGAAGGAAATAAGTCATACCGAAGTAGATATTTCTGGAAAGGTGATTAAGTCATACCGACAAAAGTGGATTAGGTCATACCGACTACACTGTTCAAGATTAAGTCATACTGACACATTTTCTAAGTCATACCGACAGAAAATAGGTCATACCGAATGTTTAATTATGTCTTGGAGCAACATTAAGTCATGCTGACAGCTGATTTAATAGGTCTTGAAATAGTTTAAGTCATATCTAATCAGTACAGACTTATATAAACAAGACAGAAGCAGCAGGAGAAAAAGAGTGCAGAATACAACAGCAAGAAAAAGAAAAAGACAGCCATTCTCTCTCAAATCCTTCAAGAACACCAAGCACAAATTAATTCACATAAATTCAAGTTCATCATCTTGGTAATATTCTATCCGATAGAACTTGTCTACTTGTGATTCTTGTACTACTAGCGAATTAAGTTTCCTAGTACTTATCTTGAGATTTATTAACTAAATTAGAAAAGTTCATGTCAAATTTTCTAATTAGTTATTAAACACTTGATAATAGTTTGTATTGATTTTGTAACACCACATCAAGTTAATATACAATTATATTCAACTTGAAACCCGTGTCAATTTATTCAGCACAAAATATTCGTTTAAGTGAAAATTATTTAACGAATAAATTTTGAGAAATTGATATAGATTGTATTCAACCCCCCTTCTACAATCATATTGGACCTAACAAAACATGAGTCTTTGCTATGCAAATAGAGTACAACTTTAGACAAATAGAGATTGTATCACATACATATGTGACAATTTTAAATTGAAAAGCAGAAATAATAAACCCCAGGAAGAATGCGTATTATGCATATGACATAACACATACAAACATAATGGTGAGAAATGTCTTGGTTGAATATGTTTGACCATGCTAATCCAATCAATAATAAATATACACCGGTAGTAGTATAAGAGAAATAAAAACAATGATACTTGAGTGTGTATAGAAGACCAGAAAGACAAGGCAACAATTAAACTAAACAAGATGATCGAGATTGAGGTCACATGGTTATGCTTGCAGTGTCTTCCATGAAAGAAGGCTGTCGGTGTGAACCCACACTTGATCTGATGCAACATTAAATCCATATCCATACGCAGAACAAATTATTTTCTTCTTCAAATCGCAAGTAAACTTTTCCACTTCTCGTCTCCTAAACGTATCTTTTTATAGTAACCATCACAGCCTAAGATAGTCGTGAAACTTGACTTACGTTACACACACGAACAAGCAGTTCCTCATTCCATATCCAACCGAGGAAGTGATGAAATTCAGGTGATACTCCATGTACATATCCGTAATCAAGTATGTTAAAACTGAATATTACATTTCAACTTGACTTGTTTGTTACAGAGATTGTTCTTAGAGTAGTGTTATGTACCCCAAAATCTTTCCCAAATGAGGTGGCATAACACTTGGCACGTTTTAATTTATGGGCGCATATGTATGCACGCGGGGTCCATATTATTTTTAGGAAACTTACCAATTACTAACATGACACATAAGCATTTGGGGAAAATTTTGGGATATTTCTAGGGTCTCTAGCATTTTCCTTGTTCTTATATATATACTATTTACAAGAATCATCTACTAGCTTCTAGAATCATAGCTATACAAGTATTGTATCTCTCTTAATTGATTGTAACTGAATCAGTTACACTAAATTGTCTTTTAGTGATCTTGAGGTGTCTGATGTGGCAGCCACGTGTGATGCCCTGTTTGTATCTTTTGGCGCAAGTTTGTTAGTATGAATATTTTGCTCTTGCTGTTTCCATGAGCTGTAGAACATGTATATGTAATATTCCGCGTTCACTTTGATTGAATGGAATGAAGGGGGAATGAATGAAATTTGAACTTTTATTTGGGTGAGTTTGAGGAAAATGTTTAAAATTTTCATTTTTTCTTTCATTCCATTCAAAACTATTTGAACTAGAATTCTAACCCACATGTTTTGGAAGGAATGCTCATTCCATTTCTACATCAATTTTCCTACAATCTTTATCATGGAAAATTTAGACTCCTCATATTCATTCATGATTTCACTCATATATTCTTCTTTCTCATAAAATTTATATATAATTTTTCATTTCATTCCATCTCCATTCCATTCTCACCAAGTGAACACATAAGTACCATCAAGCAGACAAATTCAAATATTGAAATGAACTGTGATAATTATTGTACCTTCATTGATGTGGGAGGCATTGATTCTGCAGCAGCAGTGCAAAGGTGTTTACAAAATCAAATATGCTTGACAACCTACAATTTGTCCCAGAGAATAAAGTTCCCAAATAACTTACCAAGTGTGTTTTAATATAAAATATTAATGGCATTTTTGTAAATGTATAAAATATTTTGTAATTACAATAACAACCTTATATGTATTTATATGGGAGATTTTATAACCTCTGAAAAATTTAGATGTGATAATCTATGCGCCACACCTGCATTTAGCAATTATGATTTATAGGATAATTTAATGGTATTTATGATTTAGAAAATAGATTTCTTATTTATATACTATTATATTAAAATTAAAATATTGAAACTTTGTTGGTTTGATCTTTGGTTTGGTTATCCTAATTACTAAAATAAATAATATGATTTTCGATTTAATTATTCTAATTATCTATATATATATAATACACCAACACAAGATAAAATTCGTGAGATTTTTTAATATATTGAAATGTCCAACTTACCCTTCATCTCCTGAAATTACTAATTTATCCCTCAATTTTCAATTTTTTGAAAAAATTTTGGTTGGTGGGAATTGAACTTGGGTCTCCGAATTAATTCACATATCTTTTACCACTACACCACTCATTCACATGTGTTTTAAATCAAACACAATATAGATGTGTATGTGTTGTTTGAGTGAAAAAATTTCTAATATTTTAATTGGTGCGACATAGTAATAATTTTTTGTCATGATTTTACTTTTACATTTATTGATTTGGACTATAATATATTATATAAAAATATTAATTATTGATACTGGTTTGATTATATTATAAAATTGTAATAACAATCAACAGAATAATAATAATAAAAAAAATTACTATATAACTATTATTCTCTTAAACAACCTAAGCACTCATCTATACGTGTGTTTTCAATAGTACACATGATATCTTTGTTTGTACCACTAAAGCATAATGTATAATGTATAATGTATTTTTATGAAAAATATTAAATATAAGACCAAGTCAATAACTAAAGTATTTTAATCATGATTTGAAAGCACCAATTTATCGCTACGTTCCTATTTATATATAGAAGTATTATTTTTAATGGTAATTGAACTTGGAACACCGAGTTAAATTGTCCATCGTCATACCATTAGGCCACACATTCACATGTATTTCAAATCATACACACAATATGTATGTGTGTGATACTGATAAAATATTATTAATTAAATATTACTAGATTTTAAATGAGTTTGAGATTCTTTATCATTTATCGATTAAAAAATTACGTAAAATACACAATTAGGCTATAAAATGATATTATAATTAATATAGTGGATATTATCTAACAATATATTAGAGTAAAAATATTGCGGTGTTAACGTGAAATGAAAATTGTATATTATTACACAAGATACAATAATTTATTAGTCAAACAATTTAGGTCGTAAAAATATTTAGCTTAAAAAAAACGAATCCTATAAATAACACATTACCTTTTACATACAAATTAGATAATGTTTAATTTAAAATATGACATTATGTAGAAAAAAAGGATCGTATATTATATATGTTATATTAATTATGGAGGTGACTCATTGAAAGTCAAACGGACATCGGAAGAGAAATAAAGATAAAGAATGCTTAAAATGAAGAAATTAGAAGAAAACAAATAAAAGAGTTAGAAATGTGATTTTAAGAAGTAAAAACGCAAGATCTGAAAAGTGTTGTAGAAGATTTATGAGATTTTTTATTAGAATCAGGACTGAAACCTACATTCTCAGAATGCAACATCTTGAAGACTATTTAGTTTCCATCTTGAATATTATTGGAGATCCAGCTAAATGGATGCATCAGTTTTGAAGAAAGTTTAAGATTGTAGGTGCTCTGAAAAATCATCTTAATTAGACAACACTCATTAAACACTAAAATTATATTTTATGACCCACAACAAACTTAAAAACTAACATGATTTCTATCAGTAATACTCATATTAGTTTCCAATGTACAAACTTGAACATATTTAAGTAAGTACACAATAATCACATATACCAGTAACAAGAAAAACTCTATGAAAATCATTCACACATTTCAAACAATATTGATCTTGAATAATTTGATTAAAAAATACAGCTAGCAGACCCGTGCCTCGCATGAATTTTGATGCTAGTTAAAACTAATAACACGTTCACTTTGATTCAAAACATAATCTTGCAATAATTAATATATACCCAAAAATATCACACCATATCTTTTTTTTTTTGGTCAAATGGGAGTTTATTCATTTATAAATTGTACCAAAATATAATAATTGTACAAAGGGAATTTTCCATTCAAAAAAATTCATCATCTAACCGAAAGGCACGCATGTTGCCCCCGGACATTTAGACAATAAAACCTTCAAGTCTGAAAGAAAGAATCCATAAAAAAAAAGGTCTCGTTAAAACCCCACAAAAGTAAAATCCTATGAGAAAAAACTCAAGGAGAAAAAGTGTACCCTCAAAAACAAAATATACATCATTTTACAAATTGCTACTACAAATAAGCAGAACTACTTGTTGCTTTTGTGAGTCCTCACTGCCATCAGTTGTTGCCGCATACATGCTTTTTTTTTCCTCTACCTCTTGGTTGCTCCATTATTTCCTTTTAAAATCTAAATTTCAGTCTTTTTTATTGCTATTAAACCTGCAGGTCACTCGACCAAACCCGACAGAAAGAAATAATTCTATAAACAAAAGATTAAGTGCCCGTTTGCCAAAACTTTTTTCTAGGACTTATGGACTTATTTTCGGGTGAAAATTTTATATTTTGATAAAATTTTTTTATACAAGTATTTAATGTATGTTTGAGATTCAATAAGTTGCAAAAATAAATTGAAAAATAAGTTGGAATGTTAGGAATCTCTAACTTTGTCTTAAAATAAGTTGACTTATTCTGGAAAAAAGTTTCCCCAAACACCCCCTAAATATCTTCTAATCACTAACAAAATATAATAGAAATTGATATACAACGAATAATGATCGTTAGATTTTTATTTAAAAATTAGAACCGTTAGATCTAATGATCACGTATATTAGATATATTATATGATTAAATTAATTTACTAAACTTTCAAGTAAATAAATACATTCAGTGATATTTTCAAGATTTCGCTTGTTGGTAGAAAATTTATCTGGAATTTTTTGTGCTTATTTGAAATTTACAAAATGTTTCCCATGTATTTTGTATATTTGTTTGGCTTTCTGAAAATTTTCATGTGTTTATTTGGTCTTTAGAAAATAAAATATTCTCCAAACTAACAATAAAACTTAAAATTTGCACAGTTCAGTACATCAAAATAACTCTATTAAGAGCATATTCTCTTGTAAATCATATAAGCTTAATTATTCAAAAAATAATTCCATTCAAATCGTTAATTCTACGGGATATTAGAGCATCTCCAACGGCACTAGGTATAATGATTAGCTAAAATAAGTGTTAGCTAAAATTTGCTGAAGCTGTAACACATTGTGCTCCAATGGTGTTAGCAACAACGGTTAGCTATAATTCAAAAATAGTATTTTATTATTATTTTGGTTCACCTTTATCGTTACTTCACCATGATATAATTTAAAGAGAATAGGAAGCCTGAGATATATCTCAGGTAAGTTCCCTGAGATACCTAATTTTTATATATATAAATGGGGTGGGCGTTTTAGTAAATTCAGAGATTTTTAATTAGCCCTGTGGGTCCACCAAATTTTAAAGATTATTTTGTATGTATCTTAGAAAAAATTCCCTGAGATATATCTCAGGGTCCTTTTTCTCTAATTTAAATAAGGTAAAAAGGTGACGTGGATATTTTAGATAATGTCTACAGACTCAACATATATAGAAGATGAAATAAAAGATATCCATAATTTTTGCTAACAGGTCTTGTGGTTGGAGGGGTATATTTTTTATTTTTTAGCTAATATGTATATTATAGTGCCACCTAGATTTTTTACCTAAGAGGTGGTGATGGTTGGAAATGCTCTTACACGGTTAATACAATTATACATCAACCATCAAGAATATTTCTATGCTTGTATATAATTACACAATGCAACCAGCGTTAATTAGGCGCTGCATCACCGGGCATTTTTTTATGTGATGGTTTTATATTTATTGAAATATAATAATAAGTTGTAATATAAATCTTAAAGTCTAGCCTTTGCCCTAGAAGAACCAAAGCGACTGATCATTTGGAGTGGCTTCCCCCAACCATGTCTGATGCACTTGGAGCCAAGTGAGTCCTTCTTGAACACTCACATCCTACGAGAAACCAAAAGAAATTTCAAGTAGAAATATTTGTGCAAATTTTCATCTTGTAGTTTTGAAACCTTAGATTTTACCTTTGAACTTAACAGAGCTGTGGTCAAGCAGCCATATTGCTCCTCACCTACACAAGTTGACTACGTCGTAAGGGAGGTAATGATCCAACACGCAGGAACTAAACTATATATTATAACATGGATAAAGAACATTTCTTGTGCTAGCTTGGTAATTGTGTGATTGTGACATAGTGTAAGTCCTTCCTATTACATGGCTGTTGCTGGTGAGAATCTTGGAATAAAAAAGGAAGAGGGTATGCAAAAACATCAAAAAATATAAATCCCTACTTCCGCAAATATTTCTCAATCTTAAGAAACAACAGTTTCACCTGGAACCATTAAAAATTGTAACTAATAGAAGGAATAGCTTCTAGAGAAATACATATTCACCATTGTACTGTCCTCTCTATATAAAAAGGTAAGCCAAAGATACTTTTTTTTTTGAGGAAAGCCAAAGATACTTAATAACTTGCTGCACTTATGTTCAGTTATTTTGTAATGAAATTATGAAGGTTTTGATACGTTTGCACCACCTATATCATCTTCCCTTTGTCCTTTTAAGTTCCTGTATACACTCGGAGCAGATGGTATGCCCAAAGTGTCACCTGATATTACTCTCTCCAACAATGTTGCAATTCATAAACAATTTAGTAGATTCATTATCTTTGACATAGATACTTATCACAGCAAATTTACACACAATTATGCATAACTGTACTTGTGCCAATTGCTATGTGTATGTTTTACCTGTTCATGATTAATTTTCTGTGTATATGTTTAGCTTAGGAGTTGTCTTGGCCTAAGTTTGAGAACACATAATTTTATACTACAGTGCATACCTACTAATTAAGGAATGATGGTAAGACACATAAGTTATACTTTCACCAATGGTATACATATATACCTTTTTATCATTAAATTTACTCATCTTGTCCCTATACCTGAAGGGAGCCGGTGAAATCTTCTATGATCAGCACATATAATTACGGTGCTGATGCAACCTTGGAATTTCTTGTGCTACCAATATAAGAAATATAACAATGTGCAAACCTCATACAGTATAAAATTGAAAAATTATGCAATAAAATTTGAATAAACTATGACATCGACTGAATATATAGAAATCGACCAATGCAACAAGCAACTGGGTAAAAAAAACCAAAAGCTGGGAAAAGTTAACTTACCCCATAGCTCCCATTTTTTGAATCTCACAATCCATGTGTCTGAACCGACCTGAGAAGATAAAACTTGATCTACCCAAACCCGAAATTGTTTTCCCTTGTTGTCTCCATAACATTGTCTCAATGCATCTACACAATCGCGAAGAGGCTTTTCATAACCAGATGGGTGGACAAAATAACCACATGGACCCTACAGAGCAATATAAAGCATTATTAAAAGGTTAAACCACAGCTACATAAAAAACCTGACAGCAACATAAAAAGCCTGACAAAAGGCCGTTGCAATTTAGGATGCACTAGGCAAAAAATAAAAGAAGAACAATCAAATTGAGCTCAAAATGAAAAACAAAAAAATTACAGTGACAATTGTATAAGAATAGAAAATGCATAGACAATCTGCCAAGCCCAAGATATACAATTAAATTGACCTTATATAGTCATATATTTGTAGAACTGCGGCAGCTGGCTCAAAATTATATCAAACAATCTACATGATGCAAATAAATAACTGTTCTTGTCTTAATACTCAAATGAACCTAAAATAAAAATTAATATAACTGTACAATCCCAAATCTTGTGTTATATCCATGTAAAGCTACTACATTGTCAAATTCGGACCGGACATCAAATCTTATAGAAGCTGAAGCCTGAAATCCAGTATGCACCTAGGAAAAGAGTAATTAAGTGTACTTTTAACAGCGACCTACTTCAACAATTATGTTCCAATCTAGTAGAACACCTGATTTAAATAATAATAGGCATGAAGTCATCCAAAGTTCATATATATTATTATATGGTACATGTATAGTGTTTCAATGCAGATAAAAAGAGCACAGACATACACAAACTGCTTTCAGATTTGACAAATACATCTCAGAATTATCAGCCTCTGCACGCCTCCATCTCTCAAGAAATAAGTAAAATTTTACAACTTCGTATGCAGGATCGAACTTCTCTAAATTGTTATCTGACAGATCAATGATATCTCTGGGAGATATATGTGGGCCCAGACTAAAATGACCAATGGCTTGTATAATACCCCCTGCACACCTCTCAGTTGCATGAATTATATATGGGTTGTCTTTAGCATTTACAGCATGCCACTGCAACAGTTCTTCCTGGGCATTACTGACCTGTAAAATAATGAATTCCATTCATTAACATATATATAAAATCTCATAAAGAAGAAGAACAGATGACGAGGTAGAAGAAACACTAACCATGACACCATGTACTTCTGGAATGCTAAAAAGTTCAGCATCATTACCAGAGTCACCACAAGCAAGAGTGTTTTTAGGAAGTTTTTCCTTGTCACCTAATTGTTTTAGCAAATAAGCAAGAGCTTGTCCTTTCCCAGCACCTTGTGGCAATATATCTAAATCTATCCCTCCACTGTAAATTATTTTAACATCCAACTACATAAAAGCAGACGTTAATCATACGAAAAGAGTTTCTTACTTAGCAACACATACAGTAGGTAAAATTCTATAGAGTTAAGTGAAGTAAAAAAAAAAAAAAAAGTAAACATCAACATCACTGTGAAATGCCACAGAGCAAACAAGAAAAATGAATAAATTGCAGTTCAAGAGTTCAACCTTACCCCATATTTTATAAAACATTCAGAAAGAGCCAATGTTACTTCTTGTGCCTTGTCTTGCCAGACATGAAAGCTAACCTTGTGTGGTCGTTGTTCAGTTTCAGGCTGCATAACCCCCAAATAGTACAAGAATAAAAGATTTCATGCACAAGTACCACATTTTTAAATTGGAAAATCAAATCAATTCTCTTCACAATTGAGTAGATGATATCAAATTAATAAAATGCAGATGCACATCTCCTATACCGAGTACGTGTGATTGCCGAAATTTAACAGCACACAAAACACAAATTATACCTGAAGAGTAAGCTCAGGATACTTGCTTGCTTCCTCCAAAACAATCTTCTTGTCCCACTTTTGATTTAGAATTTCAACCCAACCATCATCTGGCACCGTAGAATTTCCATATGTGATCTCGGTTCCAACAGACATTATAGCAATATCAGGGGTTAGCATGGGCTTCTCCTTCCTCAACTCTTTGTACAACGTAAGAGACCTCCCAGTTGAGAACACTAGCAAAGAATCCTGACGGTACTTGGCTTCCCATAAAGCATTAAACATTAACAAAGAAAGATTTTCAGGATCATGATGATCGACCTGCAAAGCAACTTTCCCAATAAGTTACATAGGCACAGCAATCGACTAAAAATAGTAAGTAAAACCCTTGTTCCTCACCATTGTATGGTCGAGATCAGAAACTATCATGAGGCGGGGAGCAGTGGTAAACCTATCCATGATTTACCTAAATCACTGTAACCTGTAAAAGTAGGCATTCATTTTCAATGCAAACCATAACCTCGGACATCGGTAATAGTACAGTGGCTATGTTACTAAAGCAGTTACATAATGCTAGTAGTTAAGTAACAAGACTAACATTTCAATATGTACCGATTTGCTTAGTTTCCGAAATAATTTACAGAAATATTTTAGTTAGTCACAATCGAGGTCAAGAATGAACACAAACAACATCGCACCTATGAATACCAAAACCTACATAACAGTATGAACTGACACGAGAACAAAATGATTAAGGAATTGAGACACTGAAACCTAGTTATAGTACTATAATTTGAACTATATATACAAATTTAACTCCTAGTTATTATCCGAAAAAAGTAATTAATAATGAGAAACTGAAAAGTGACAACTTCTCGAATCAGATGTTCAAATCTTCAATGTGTGTATTGAAGAGAGGGATATGACAAGTGTACCTGAAGAATGATGGGAACAGCAATTTGGTTTTATTTCTTCCTCAATCTGATTCTGGGTTCTCTTCTCAGGGGAAACAAGATGGTGGAAATAAATTAGAGAATTTATGAAAAATACAAGATTCACTAATTTGTTTTGGAAAAATACTATCTTTTTAAATTCATTGCAAATATACTATCATAATTGTATTATACTATTATGTTTTTATTTTTATTTTTTTATTTTATATTATAATGCTGATCGGGCAACGTTGATTGTATGCTGACGTGGCAGGTGGGTCCCACCCCGCTGACGTGGTAGGTGGACCCCATCCCTGCTATCGTGGCATGCTGACGTGACAACTGACATGGGATAGCCTCTAAGATCGAAAAAGATTGTACTCTGAGAAGCATACCAACTAACGCTAAGATAAAAAAAGGTCCGCTTTGAAGCCGTAAGCTTGCTGGTGAAGTCCTCCGTTTCTTTCGAAGGTGCTGTACTATTGACGTGACATGCTAACGTGGCAGTTGATATGTTTGACTGCTGACGTGACAGTGGGATCTCAGGGCAAATTTTTTGTTTTTTTTAATTAAAAAATTTTTAGTTTTTCAAAAAAAAAATGTATTTTTACAATTAAGATAGTAAATTAGCAAATAGCTATTCCTAACAAAAGTAAAATTACAAAATTTTACCTTTTTCTATATATTTATCAAAAAAGCTCAATAAATTAACTGCCTCTCAAAACATCAAAGGAGGTGCAATTCTGGGAAATTAACTCAAAAATAAACCCTTTATTTCAGAAATTAAAAAAGACATAATATGTTATATTTGAGTATTTATTTTGGAAACCATTTTTCTAAGAAAAGAAAAAGATTAATGCTAGCTGAAATTGTTATAAGTATTTTTTTTAATTAATGGAATTCATACAAATATATAAATATATGGAGCATCTCTTAATTGTTTTGGGAACTTTTTTTATACTCATTTTTTAAACAACAATTACTTTCAATATTAAATCAAAGATTGCACAATCATAATTTATCTATGAACTAGTAACCAAAAAACCCAATAAATTTATCATTTTTTCCGAAAAAACCTTTCAACTTTATTTTTCACAAATAACCCCAACTAAAATACATTAAAATAACTAACTAAAGTTAGGATTGATCATGATTAAGGCATACTAAAGTTAATTAATTAAGTATTATAGTTACGGTAACCAATGATTGGTTTTTTTTACAATTTAACCTCTAATCTAAGTATATGCATATAGCTACAAATTAAGGTCTCCATACTTTATATATTATGAAATTTTTATGATTTGCAGTTGGACTGCCATTAAATAGTAATTAATAAAAGCAATAATTTTAATTATTTTGTTAAAATTTTTACATACATTTTTTAATTAATGAAAAAAAGAGTTTATTGATTAAATTATTATAATATTAATTAATTATATTATTAAATAAATAATAATGTTTATTAATATTTAAAATGCCTCATTTTTGTTTGTGCTTTTATCTTATGAATATTACGGAGAAAATAATTAAAACATAAAAAATTACTTTTTTACTTCTTACAAAAACTTGCTTTTCTTTGTGATTAACACTAATTATGGGTTACGTGGTCGACAAATGTACACTAAGGGGAGTGTATTTAAGTGAGATTTTGAGAGATTTATAATAATTCATGGATTTTTAAAGATTGTTGTTGATTTTAATTCTTTGGAAATTCTCGGAAAGTTTTCGTAGAATTTTGCAAAATCTTCAAGATTTAGAAAAGTTTTTTAGAAATCCTTCAAAATCTCAATGATTTTGGTGAGATTTCAACTTTATAAAAAAACACTAACAAATCCATCAAAATCCACCATTTTAATAACTAAAAAAAAATTCATGGATTTTTTTGGTACCATCAGATTTAATGGATTGTTTCAAATCCAAGATTTTAATGGATTAAAAAAATTCAAATTGAATATCCCTACATTTCTAAAATTCAAAAAAAACCCTCAAAATCCTAGTTGAATACAACCCTATGATTAAGTTTTTAAACACATTGCATGATCTAACTTAATTCTAGTTAATTTTGACATGCTTTTTCATGGCTTTACGAAGTTTGTTGGGTTAACGCGAGAAAAAAGAGTTTATAGATTAAATTGCAAGAAATTGATAAGTTCATTGAATTTTTTAACTAATACGTCCCATTTATATTAAGGACATACAGAAATCCACGTATTTAGTAATCAAGTAAAACTTACCAACTTCAAACTCAAATATTTATATATTTGTAAAATTTTAACATATTTAATATTTACTTTATTGTAATTAAGTAAAGTGGCCAAATATTTTGGAATAAATGAATATGAAATTATGGCCAATATAAATGGGACGGAGGGAATAACTCATTTATCTTTTACCATTACGGATTCGATTTTTATACTGTGAAAATTATATTGCATAGTGAACTTGTGTGTTCAGTTACTGAAACCAAAAGTTTAATAAATTTTAGAAACTTACATATTTTAGTTTTTTCTTTTATTTTATTATCTAAAAAATTAGTTTTGAATTATACGGATTATATTGTTGAAAACGAAAGCCGTATTTCAAGATAAAACAACTATCTTTTCAAAAAAAGATAAATATCAAAATGTCTCAGTCAAGAAGTTTGGCACTCGAAAGATATTTTCTCTCCGTTCATGTGGGAGTCTGTTTTTTTCTCTCTACTTTTCTTCTCTCTGTAAGGAAAGTTTGTGGGAGCTAGGGCATTCATGGCGAGGTATCAAGATATTGATATGCAATTAGCAGAGTTGGATATTGTAGGGGAGGAGAATGAGGAGTTTATATTCGAGGGAGATGTGGAGGAGGTAACGAATAAGTATGAGTTGTGCTTAGTAGGTCGGTATCATACTGAGAAAAACATCAATGATAAAGTCATGAAATCCAAGATGACAGATGTTT
This sequence comes from Saposhnikovia divaricata, assembly GCA_036435485.1. NCBI lineage: Eukaryota > Viridiplantae > Streptophyta > Magnoliopsida > Apiales > Apiaceae > Saposhnikovia > Saposhnikovia divaricata. The sequence continues at coordinate 29,973,467 of CM071598.1, forward strand.
GGAAACCGGCCATGGGGATAAATATTAAGGAGCTTGAAACTGGGATCTATCTTTTCCAGTTTTATCATAAAGAGGATATGCAATGGGTGTTGAACGGGGGGCCTGGTCTTTTGACAATGCAATGTTGATTGTGGCTGTTATTCCACCGGGAGTTGAACCACTGAGTGTACCTCTCTGGCATTTAAATATTTGGATCCAGATTCATAATCTGCCTACTGGTTTTATGTCAGAAGCTATAGGGAAGCAACTTGGGAATTTTTTTGATGAATTTCTAGACTACGATCTTAAGAATAATTCCGGTGTTTGGAGAGAATGTATGATAATAAAGATTCGGATCGATGTGAGAAAGCCTCTCAAACGAAGGAAGGAGATTACTAGGAAGAACGGAATAGATTTTGTTGTCAATTGTAAGTATGAACGGCTTGGGGAGTTTTGTTTTACATGTGGGCTCATATCTCATACTGAGAGATTTTGTAGGAGGTTTATCGACAAAAGGGGTGATGACAATATGAAGGAATGGGGAGTTTGGTTACGAGCACCACCGCGCAGGGTGGTCGGACAACAGAAAAGCAAATGGTTACGCGATGAGAACGATGTTGGCTGGGAATCGAGGATTGGAAGGAGTAACAATGTCCTACCGTTCCCGGATGACAGGGGAGAGAATTCAGGGAAGGAGGGTAATCAGGAGCGGGATAATAGGGATGGGATTTTTCAAAATTTTGCTAAGAATGGAGGTGCCGATAATAGAGTGTACAATGCTACTTTTAAGGAGGTTGCAAATCAAGTTAACAGCTATGTGGGACCTGACAGTGAAGAGTCAATGTAACGCCCCGACTTCCCAATACTGAAAATATACTTTTATAATAAAATAGACTTTGTTACAGAGGAATTTTAGAAAATTTCGGCATGAAGTATTCGTAAATAGGACTATCCACCTATTTTTCAACCCAAAAACAAATTCCAATCTAAAAAATACAAATAAAACTTAATACACCAACGATTCCTCACCGAGGATCGATTCCAGGTTATGGTATGAAACAAAAATCTATACTATAGAAATTATTACAACTTCTATCTTAAATTCCAGTTACAAACCTTTATATCGTCTAAACCACAGCGCAAGCCCATTTAGCATATGCCCGTGCTGGCTCTGTATCTAACTTTTAAAGAATGCACCATCGCTCTTACTTGAATTATAAAGCGTAGGTATCCAACTCCTTAACCCTAACTGAAAAGGGAAGGTAAAACAAAGCAAGAGTGAGCCAACAACGCTCAGCAAGTTAAATAAAAGTGCTGAAGGAATTGGGTTCCCAATTAGGCAACACATTGGCGTTTAATAAAAGTGCTGGACTAGGACCATCCTAGCCTCTTACGCTAAAAAATGCTGGACCGGCGTCACCCGACCTCTTACGCCTCCAATCTGAAGGAATCCGTGGAAAACATTTTAACGGAATTCCCCCACATCAGATCTTTAAAACTTTTCATTTTTAAGTCCTTTATACTCACTGATAACAGATCAGCCCAGTATAAGGAATTTTAAAAACATCTTTAATTAATTAATCCACTTTAATGAGTAACATTATAAGATTGAGAGTCAAGGAAGCAATTGATATAAGGAATTATAAACAGGAAAACAATATGATTAAACTAAACATGGCATGGTTAGGATTGAATCATAATTCAACAAGAAAACATAAATCAATTAAATAACAGCAATTATTAATATTCTGGAAATGAAACAGCAATTATAAAAAAAACAAGGAATACAGAAAATTCAAAGTTCAACAGAAGATTTAAGTTACTGCACTGGCTAAATCCACTCATTTCAAAGATTATCAATTGATATAATTTTTTTATGGAAAAATTAAAATTTACATAAAAGAGTTGAATAATTTAAACCGAAGATTTAAGAAATTCTCAATTACCCAAGGTCTCATTCTTGTCAGCTAAGCACTCATAGGCTTCAGCTGCCAAACCGGCATGACAATAATGAGTTTGAATAATTAAGAAGATCTCAATTCATTCTCGATTTTAACCGTCTCTGAGCAACACATGCCTCAACGACAGTTTAAACCTCGAATCAGTTTACATCAATTTGAGAGAAAACGTATTTTGAAGAATCTCAGTATAGACGAGGAATATTGAAATAAAATAATTTTAAAAGAAATCAACACCTGAACGATAGGTGAGGAAACAAACAGTGACAGAATAATTTGAGAATGAATGGTTGTAAATTAATAGAAGAATAAAGTCACCGGCAATAAAATGAAGAGTTTAGGCACTAGCAAAATGATTTGAAAGAAACATCGTTTAATTGACAAGACAAGTTCACATTATTTAAAAAAATGAAAATGAACGGTACAGATGATTACAAGAAAGGAATTGAAAGGACGCATATATATATAAATAATAGAAACAGTTTCACATCACTTGAACGATAAGTGAGGGTTAGTAAACTTGCCTCAGTACATGAAGTTTCCATTTCCATCACAAGAATTCTTTACTCGCTCTATATCAATCTCTATTTCCTTATACGTTGATTTCTACTCGATCTTACATTCGTCTTTCTTTGGTCATTTGTCTGCTTCCACACGAACATACTCGTCTACTCTGTTTAACATCTCGTTCCTCAGAATTCGTTTGCACTGACGATGGCTCTTCGTCAGCCTCCTATTCGTACCTATAAAAAGGTAAAGTACGGCTTCAGATTGCTTACCACTTTAACCATCAAATTCTATTCTACCCAATCGTGTCCTTTATATAACGCTTTACAACTATAACACACATAGCACATAAGATTATACTTGTAAAATTACTCGTAGTATAACCAGATAAGTCAGTGAATAAATAACACATTTTACACCATAATATGACATTACCATACTTAAGGTATAAGTGGAAAGATCTCATGACAATATATTTTACTAATACTATCTAATTCTTTTGACAATATCAACATGTAATCAATATAATCATTTATGAACGTAACGCATTTATAATAACTATACTGAATATATATATATATATATTACACCATCAATCTTCATAAAAAAAACTCACATATTATAGCATTTAACATGTTCAGCAATTTCCAACGTATATTAATATTTACGCTTTACTCACGACATTCCTATCAATTTATTATACTAGTGCGTTGTTTTACCCGTATAACTTAATAACCGATAAAAAAGTTATTATTGCCTCTACAACATACTCCTTTCGTCCCCTGGCTCTCAGCATTACACTACAAGGACACATGCACAACCACACTTGCCTACACAAATATACTTACTAAAAACTTAGCTTACTCAGTTATAATACCACTCAAAGTGGTGTCTGAGGAGGGTAGCTGTACGCAGACCATGCCCCTATACAATAGGGAGGCTGTTTCCGAAGGACCCCCGGCCATTACAAATACAAAAATACAAATACAGAAAGGAAACCTAATACAAACTAAGAAACTCACGCACACGCAGGAGTCGAACCCGTCTGAGGAGGGTAGCTGTACGCAGACCATGCCCCTATACAATAGGGAGGCTGTTTCCGAAGGACCCCCGGCCATTACAAATACAAAAATACAAATACAGAAAGGAAACCTAATACAAACTAAGAAACTCACGCACACGCAGGAGTCGAACCCCTGACCTCCTTCAAAGGAGGCCAGTGGCTCAACCACTGCACCAACATGTTGTTGGCACAAAAAATACTTACTAGTATACCCCAAACATGACCATACGGTTGTATGTACACTACCCTGACTCCCTTTCAGAATCACCCACTCTAATACACACCCACATGACCTTTCATTCTCGGCTTCCTAGCCTCACACACAAACCCATGGCAATACCCAACATAATCACCTCCTCCTCTTCTTGAAATGCCTCGCCTCTCTTCCTTCTTTCTTCAAGTCTCCCACACTCTCTCAATATTCCTTGTTGAACCGACACCACCCGAAACATACCCATCTCAGATAAACCCATTATTTTGTAACACACTTCACTCCCTCTTATTCCTCTTCTAGCTCTTAATTACTCCGTTATACACCCACCTGCTACTCCTCCCTGTTCCATATTTTCTTCCTCATTCCTACCATTCTTACTTCTTTTTCTTAACAGCACTACACATTCACAGCCTCGCCACATTCATTTAACCATATTCCCGCAATATTACATGATCCCAACTACACTCCAGCTCACAACCATCATCAATTTACTATCCACCATAAACAAGTTCAATCAACATATATAGATATTAATCACATAATTTTACAATCCAACACTACGGTCAGGGGTATAATTGCTTAAAAATAAAATATGAACATACTGAATTAACAACAACTCAGCTTAACACAATTTATCAAAACTGTAACCACCAACTAGGCAACAATCAGCGTACTTCAAAACAACTAATAATAAAACCTTTGGTTCCTAACTATTTACTCACAGCAGACTACAACTCCACCCATTTAACATCTCATCACAAGGCAGACTCCAACGATCATAACAAACAGAAAAGAAGTGAAAAGGGCACCCAAAAAAGATCACACGACTGGCAATACTAAGGACAAACCAGCCACACAGAGGGAAGATGGGTTCCATTATGGTTAACCACACACGCGAAGCTCGGCATATACGCAAGAAATCGCGAGCTCAAGCACCAAAAACAGGGGAAAAAATGAACAGGGGAAGAAACTAGTGCAATTTTTGCAGTGATAAGTATCAACATATCAAAACCAATACATACACAGCAAGAGGGGCCGAGAGTTTGTTGAGAGAGAAGGTGTGGAGAGTTCGAGAGCTTTGTAGAGGAAGACAATTGAGAAGAATCGAGAGGTTTGGAGAACCCACTGTAAAACAGAACTTAAGAAATGAGATTGGAAAAAAATGGTTCGATTTAAGGATTAAAAAGGGGATAAGGGTGGTTTCATCATTTCATACTTAGAATTTTACTAAAAACAAATCACTTCAGCCTTTTGTAAATTGCAAAGTATACAAATTGAGTTAAACAAAATCTCAATATTATTTTTAAAATATAGAAAATAAAATTATCTATCTCGACATATTTTCGAAATATTTTTAGGATCAAAATGAATTAAATATGAATTTTGCAAGTTTTGATCCTTTAAACACATTAAAATTATTAAAATCGTTTTAAATTATTAAACACCCAAATTAATTCTCCCAAAAATTTTAAAACCTAAATAATATTATTACGAGGATTACACAAAAGATTTCGTGATTTTTAAATACTCCGATGATTTAATAAAAAATTTCAAAGATCAATAATGCATAATTTAAATAGATTTTTAATCATCAGAAATACAAATAAAAATACACGGACTCATCCAGCACACACAAATCATCATATAAACATGTAAACACGATGTCACGTATATTTAACCTTCTAAAAAAAATTACACCATAAATTCCACATTTACTATTAAATAATAATATTTATAATTAAGAATTTTCTAAGGCGTTATAGTCAATTGGTCTAAATATAGAGGAGCGTAAAAGGAGGAGAAGTGGTTATGATATGAGAGATAACAGGACAGCGGATAGGAGAGTGATAAATGAATTTTCAAATGAGGAAGTTAACAATATGGAAGCTGACATTTCTGGAACGGATTTCTCAGCATCCCGAAATTCTGATTTGGCTAAGCTTGTGAAGCAAGCTAGCCAACCCAAATGAATTTCTTAAGTTGGAACTGCTGGGGGTTGGGGAACGCCCGGTCAGTTCGTGTTCAAGGAGGTTTGATAAAGTCTTCTAACCTTGATTTTTTATTTCTTTCAGAAACTAAAATTGGTAGAGGTAGAATTGAAGAATTATGTAAGAAACTAAGATTTTTAGTGTTATGCAGTTGATAGTGTTGATCGTGCTGGTGGGTTAGCTATTTTTTGGAAACGGAGTGTGTCTTGTTCTATTATTGAATCTTCTCTAAATCATATTGATGTCAGTGTTTTTCATAATAATAATGTGCCGGCATGGAGATGTACCTATTTTTATGGCTTCCCAGAAAATAGTAGATGGAGAGATTCATGGAATATTCTTTGAAATCTTTCTTCTAAGTCCTCTCTACAGTACGGATAAGAGAGGTACTCATCCTCACCCTCAGAGTTTACTTGACGATTTTCGAACTATGATTGAAGATAGTGCTCTGCTAGAGCTTGAGTTGCAGTAATAAACCTAACTTTAGCAATGCTACAGTGATCACATGAACAGTAAATTTTGAGGATTTAGAGAAATGGTATGTAGGTACTCTATACTTGAAACAGAAAATGAATAAATGGAAACCATATTAGTGATGTACTATGAAAATAAGTGACTCGAAATGACGATGGATTTCAGAAATTCCTGAATATGGACTTTAAGGATTTTCGATTTCGATTGAGACTCTATTGAATGTGATATTAAGGAGTATAGAAATGTTAAAAGGTTTATATCTTGAGGAAATAGTGAAATTAGGTTAAACCAAGGAGTGATCAAGTCAAGAAATGTCAAGGGAATTTAGATTGTTAAACGAGTTTGAGAATGCTTCAGAACCCGAGAGATAACCAGGAGAGCAACTTCTGAGAAAAAGAGAATATACCAAGGATATTGGATCTAATACCTACTTGAGGATTAGAATCACCCTTAACACATTAATATATGATGTGGGAAAGGATAAAATATATTTAAGAGATTTACAAGAGAAAAACCACTGAGACGATCGCAGAAATCGTTCGATGAATCAGATGACGAGAGAACTTTGTACAAAACCCAAACCAAAAGCCCAAATTCGGCCCAACCCAAGTATGGAGCTGATATTAAGTGATATTAGAGTGTAAGGGAAGGAATCCCATTGGTGCAAACATTAAAACCAAAGTGGAAGAGGAGTAAACTTGTCAAACTTGAGTACTAAGTAGCATTTTACATGGTAAGGTGTTTAGATGATCAACAATTGGCTCTTTGTCATTGGTGGACTTCAAAGACTTTTATTATAAGACTACACAACTGATATATATGATAGATAAAAGGTGAAAAACGTTTGTAAAGGGAAAGAAGCAAGATAAACACAAAGCTTTCCAATCTGCCAAACAAGAACACAACTCAAAGAAAAATTCATATCTCCATTTCTATCCATGATACAATCACCAAATTTTAACCACAACCTATCCACTCCATGGGCATGGTTCGCTCCAAATTTCATAGCAATCCAAGTAGTATAGCCTAGTCAAATCCATGCTCAAAGTGGTAGAACCAAACCTGTCCAGTTTCTGTCCAGCGGAAAGATGGAGCTCAAAACCGTAGCTAGGAAGCTTTTTTTTGGTGATGTATAGCTCAAATCAAAGCTTATACAGAGGCCAAGATGTGGTAAAAATTTGAGAGCCAAACTCTTATTTTTCGATTTGTTATGATTTTTACAAAAGTGATGATGAATAGTAACCCTTAGAAACTAACTTTGTTTTTATGGTTTCTTTAGTTGATCCAAGCTAGTATAAGGTTGATTAAGCATATCCCAAGGCTTGATAAGGGTTGTTAAAGCTTCAAGAAGGTATAAATCTCAAGACCCTTTAGGATTACTTTGAATATAGGATGGATTATAGAAAGTTTAGTGATTAAGGTTATGATAAGTGATTATTCATGATGATATATGTGTTTGTAAGTGATTAAAGTTGAATATGGAAGGAGTATGTGCTTGTAACCATGGTTGGTAAGATGACCACATGGTGTAGGTGATGGTGTATAAGGTGGATGATAGATTTGGAGGAGTTGGATTTTGGAAAGTATGAAAATATAGCCGTTATAATGTCCGATTTTCGTTAGAATCAGAAACTTCCCTATTTTTGGACACTATACCCGTACGGTACCTTACTGTCCAGACCCCCAAGTGACCGTGATGAGATAGAGCATAGTTCATAGATCGTTTTGATATAAAGTGCATTAAAATCTGATGAACGATTTAGGAGAAAAGTCAGTTTTAGTGAAAGACGTTCGATGGTCGAGAAAACGTAGTGGTTCCAACTTCGAGGCTATAACTACCATACTTAGACATTTTAAAAAATTATGAAACTTTGGGATGTTATAATAGGGTGATCAAAGAACCCTTACCAACTGACCTTGTGTCAAATTGTGGAATTTATGAATTATGAGGATTTTTACAGTCGAGAGTGGTTGTTAAGGAAAGAATGTAAATCGTTAAGAACTTTAATCGGGAATAAGAATGGTTAAGTCCTCAAGACCTTTTGAGATAGTAATGGGATATTATAAGGGTGTTATTATATGAGCGTAGGTGGTTAGGTGGAATATGTTCTGATAATGATCCTTTTTGTGTTTATAGAGACTTCGGGAGAGCCACGAGCTATACTTCCGACTTGCAGAGATCGAGGCAAGATCCTTCTATCCCTAATTTGAAAATTATTTATCTTCGGAATAAAAATGATATCATGGAATATATATATATATATATATATATATATATATATATATATATATATATATATGTGTGTGTGTGTGTGTGTGTGTGTGTGTGTGTGTGTGTGTGTGTGTGTGTGTGATGTTATTGTTGCTTTGTTGCAAAGAATATATTTCCTTGATTTTGGGAAATTAAATAGAGATGGATATGATTTATGAAATATGGATATAGAGATGATTACGAATGGAGCGGATATGCTCTATGGTAAAAGTGATATGAAAGGGAATGGTATCAATTGTTATCTAGGGTTATATGGTTTACAATACTATATTAAATATTCTTTTTGGGTATCAGTGGTTTAATAAATATTATTTGATTATTATTTACTACTTTTAAAGTAGACGGAATATTTTATGAATATAAAAGTATATTTGATTTCTTGAATATGAAAGAGATGTCTGGATCATAATCAAAGCATTATGTTATATATATATATATTATAGAAGTAATGTGCGAGAATGGAAATGATATGAGTGAATGATATGTGGAAATGAAAGCGAGAAAATGGAAATGTGGAATGATATTTTATAAATGGAATAATGATTTGACAAAAAGGGGGATTGCAACAGACTTGCGTAAGTGGCTGTGTCAGGGCTGTGTGCGAGACAGTCCAGCATTTATTATTTTTATTACGACACGAAGATGCCAAGGGAGGATGTTAGCAGGTGGCCTTCCTCCAGGGATGATCTTCATTCCTTCTAGGGATGATCTTCATTCCTTCTACCGGTAGTAAAAAGAGAGTAGGTACGATTAGGCGACTGATCATCGTCCTAACGTATCAGGCGACAGCAGATATCCCCAATGTTTTGAAAATAAAGTGTTGACAATGGTTTTCAGATTTCTATACTGAAAACAGAATAATGATATGAGATGATGGAATTATGGTTACAGATGAAGAGAAACTGATATTATATTATTTTAGATTTCCTTCTTATAATAGTAAGTGGATGATGTATTATTAAATAAGAGCTTTATTCTTCCTTAAAGATTATAATTGATTTCTGCTTATATATGTATATATATGTATACCTGTTCACATTTTAAATTCTAGTTACAATATTATCTTGCTGAGCTATTATAGCTCACTCTTGCCACTTATGTATATAGCAGCTAGGTCCCATGCCGATTCTACGCACTACACCCCGTAAGAGGGTAAGGGAAAGGCGACCTTTTGAGCGAGTGCTGGCAACCATCCCCGAGGTAGTGACAAGCGAAAGGGGCTTAGTAGACTTATGTAAATTAATTGTGTAAGTTTGTAATAAACTTTTAGTTGTTGAAATGCTTCCTGTAGAAGTATTGTTCAACAATGTACTTAGTAAGGTTCTGGGTTTGTAATAACTGTTTAACTCTAAACTTTTAATATTGTGGATGTTGTTCTATGAGCATATGACTGGTGTGTGTGTGTGTGTGTATTAGTGTGGGGTCAATTGGATAAGTATTAAATTTTTTTTTAAAAAAAAGAGAGACTCAAGAGATATGGATATTGATCGGAAATTGGACCGTGATGACCTGGATCCTTGACCCCGGATCTAGGGGTGTCACAGATGGTATCAGAGCTAAGAGTCATAATGCTCAGGAACAAAAGTGATAATAATAAATATATCAGTAATAATATAAGTGGTGAACTCCCATCGAGTTCAAGGGTGGTTTATCGAACTAAGCGTTTATTCTAAGTAGTGATTATAATTTTATAGATTATTACTAATAAACGTTTATGTTTTAGTATAGGGAGAGGAGATTGGTAAGCCAAAGTTAAGGGTATTTAAAGTCTTCTTGGTTAAATGGAGTTTGAAGAAATATTGTAAGTGGATTGGTGAACAGACATTGATTGTTTCAATTGATTGTGGAGATGAAATAGTGAAACTGAGATTTATCGGTAAAGCCAAGATATACCTTAAGGACCAAGACAGATTGAGAAATTCCGAGATTGACTTAAATGAAAAGGTTATTATGCTTAAAGTGTTAAACTTATGTAGCACACAGGATTGATTTGAAAAAGAGAATATTTGATGTATCGGGATGTGTTTCAAAATTTTATTTTATCTATCTTACTCAAAATATTCCTCCAAGATTACTTTCGGAATATGGTATTGATCATTTTGGATTTGAAATTTTCTTTGTATTTTTACTACAACTAAGAGGAACAATCCTATATGTATACACAAGGACGATCTGTCTGTGTGATTGAAAGTCGGAGGGGACGCTCTCACTTGTGTGACATACGGGTTCTTCCATCATATTGATTTCTCAGATATCCTTTTGTTTCAAAGAAAAGTTATTTAAAACTCTTAATTTTATAAATTGTTGTGGGACCCTTGCTTGTTTCTGGGTTCGTTTCAATTCAAAGTTTCATAAATTCTATAATTTTTTTTCAAATATTGAAGATTTCATTAATGGATGGGATAATGGAAGCAAGGTTTAGAGTATACGTGATTACACAAGGAAACTTGTGATTCCAAGGGAAATTTCAATAAGTGATAATTAGAGCTAGAAACGTTTCAATATAAGAGAGGAAGGAAATTTGTGAGAAGAAATATGTATATTTGATGATTAGTAAGAAAACAAATATGAGGCATTTTAAGGCATAATTGAGATTTACTATTGAGAGTAAGGTGTATTTTGAGGATAGAGTCAGAATAAGGATAAACAAAGGAAGTGGGAATAATTAATGAAGGATTTCGAGGTGCAATAACTATTAGTGGGGGAAGGCCAGTATTGTGACTGATACCCTAAGTAGCAGAGAGAGATTAAAGATGTTAAGTATTCAAAGGATTAATCCAAAAGGTGTGAATAAGTAAAATTTGAGGTAAAGATTTTGATGAGAATAATAAAGGGAAATTTCAGAGGTGGAACAGATAGTATATCATGAAGGAACTAAGGTGGATCAGCAAGATGTAAAGAGCGTATAATGAACAATAGACATATGGGATAAGGTATCCGGAGGAAATTGCATGTACGCTCTAATTTAACCTCTTAAGTGTAAATGTTTGGTTAGGGATCGACTAAGCCAATGAATGGTGTAAATGGACAGATAATATAGATAAGAATAATCTATCTGTGAGAAAGTAAACTATGGTGATATAAGAAAGTGAGTTATTCTCGTGTCATCCAAATCAGTATCTGTTAAGGGTCAAAGAACTCTAAAGAAAGGAGATTAAGAGTATGAGAGAAGGTGTAAGAATATTTTTCAAGGATGAAAGGAAAGTATATGTTTGTATAAGTATGAACAGGAAATATATATTATAGATAATATTTTCTTACAATTGTTTCAAGGAATATTATTATAACTTATTTTCTGGAAAATTTTACAGAGATGATATATAAAAATGTTGGAGTATTGATATTTTATGTCATGATAGAGATCATAATATCGCCAAACCATAGTGAGATACACTACCATTCAGGGAAGGCCAATGTGGTGGCCGATACCCTTAGGCAAAAGAGGAAGGAGAGGTGAGATAAAATAGAATGACTGTATATAGGAGGAGATTTTCAAGGAAGGATGGTGAGAGTACTACTAATGATAAGCTAAATGGCATGTTGATAAATGACAAGCAAGTTTATGTTGGTGTATTTTTGCGCAAACAAGATAGAGATATTATGAAGGAAAAAAAAAGGATAGAGAAAGTGGTGTAGAAGTTATAAGGTGTGGATGAAAAAGGTATCTATGGACATTTTCAACATGATTCCGGGACGGAATCATTTTAAGGGGGGAAGACTGTAATAACCCTAACTTTAGCAATGCTACAGTGATCACATGAACAGTAACTTTTGAGGATTTAGAGAAATGATATGTAGGTACTCTATACTTGAAACAGAAAATGAATAAATGGAAACCATATTAGTGATGTACTATGAAAATAAGTGACTCGAAATGACGATGGATTTCAGAAATTCCTGAATATGGACTTTAAGGATTTTCGATTTCGATTGAGACTCTATTGAATGTGATATTAAGGAGTATAGAAATGTTAAAGGGTTTATATCTTGAGGAAATAGTGAAATTAGGTTAAACCAAGGAGTGATCAAGTCAAGAAATGTCAAGGGAATTTAGATTGTTAAACGAGTTTGAGAATGCTTGAGAACCCGAGAAATAACCAGGAGAGCAACTTTTGAGAAAAAGAGAATATACCAAGGATATTGGATCTAATACCTACTTGAGGATTAGAATCACCCTAACACATTAATATATGATGTGGGAAAGGATAAAATATATTTAAGAGATTTACAAGAGAAAAACCACTGAGACGATCGCAGAAATCGTTCGATGAATCAGATGACGAGAGAACTTTGTACAAAACCCAAACCAAAAGCCCAAATTCGGCCCAACCCAAGTATGCAGCTGATATTAAGTGATATTAGAGTGTAAGGGAAGGAATCCCATTGGTGCAAACATTAAAACCAAAGTGGAAGAGGAGTAAACTTGTCAAACTTGAGTACTAAGTAGCATTTTTCATGGTAAGGTGTTTAGATGATCAACAATTGGCTCTTTGTCATTGGTGGACTTCAAAGACTTTTATTATAAGACTACACAACTGATATATATGATAGATAAAAGGTGAAAAACGTTTGTAAAGGGAAAGAAGCAAGATAAACACAAAGCTCTCCAATCTGCCAAACAAGAACACAACTCAAAGAAAAATTCATATCTCCATTTCTATCCATGATAAAATCACCAAATTTTAACCACAACCTCTCCACTCCATGGGCATGATTTGCTCCAAATTTCATAGTAATACAAGTAGTATATCCTAGTCAAATCCATGCTCAAAGTGGGAGAACCAAACCTGTCCAGTTTCTGTCCAGCGGAAAGATGGAGCTCAAAACCGTAGCTAGGAAGCTTTGTTTTTGGTGATCTATAGCTCAAATCAAAGCTTATACAGAGGCCAAGATGTGGTAAAAATTTGAGAGCCAAACTCTTATTTTTCGATTTGTTATGATTTTTACAAAAGTGATGATGAATAGTAACCCTTAGAAACTAACTTTGTTTTTATGGTTTCTTTAGTTGATCCAAGCTAGTATAAGGTTGATTAAGCATATCCCAAGGCTTGATATGGGTTTTTAAAGCTTCAAGAAGGTATAAATCTCAAGACCCTTTAGTATTACTTTGAATATAGGATGGATTATAGAAAGTTTAGTGATTAAGGTTATGATAAGTGATTATTCATGATGATATATGTGTTTGTAAGTGATTAAAGTTGAATATGGAAGGAGTATGTGCTTGTAACCATGGTTGGTAAGATGACCACATGGTGTAGGTGATGGTGTATAAGGTGGATGATAGATTTGGAGGAGTTGGATTTTGGAAAGTATGAAAATATAGCCGTTATAATGTCCGATTTTCGTTAGAATCAGAAACTTCCCTGTTTTTGGACACTATACCCGTACGGTACCTTACTGTCCAGACCCCCAAGTGACCATGATGAGATAGATCATAGTTCATAGATCGTTTTGATATAAAGTGCATTAAAATCTGATGAACGGTTTAGGAGAAAAGTCAGTTTTAGTGAAAGACGTTCGATGGTCGAGAAAACGTAGTGGTACCAACTTCGAGGCTATAACTACCATACTTAGACATTTTTAAAAATTATGAAACTTTGGGATGTTATAATAGGGTGATCAAAGAACCCTTACCAACTGACCTTGTGTCAAATTGTGGAATTTATGAATTATGAGGATTTTTACAGTCGAGAGTGGTTGTTAAGGAAAGAATGTAAATCGTTAAGAACTTTAATCGGGAATAAGAATGGTTAAGTCCTCAAGACCTTTTGAGATAGTAATGGGATATTATAAGGGTGTTATTATATGAGCGTAGGTGGTTAGGTGGAATATGTTCTGATAATGATCCTTTTTGTGTTTATAGAGACTTCGGGAGAGCCACGAGCTATACTTCCGACTTGCAGAGATCGAGGCAAGATCCTTCTATCCCTACTTTGAAAATTATTTATCTTCGGAATAAAAATGATATCATGGAATATATATATATATATATATATATATATATGATGTTATTGTTGCTTTGTTGCAAAGAATATATTTCCTTGATTTTGGGAAATTAAAGAGAGATGGATATGATTTATGAAATATGGATATAGAGATGATTACGAATGGAGCGAATATGCTCTATGGTAAAAGAGATATGAAAGGGAATGGTATCAATTGTTATCTAGGGTTATATGGTTTATAATACTATATTAAATATTCTTTTTGGGTATCAGTGGTTTAATAAATATTATTTGATTATTATTTACTACTTTTAAAATAGACGGAATATTTTATGAATATAAAAGTATATTTGATTTCTTGAATATATATATATATATATATATTATAGAAGTAATGTGCGAGAATGGAAATGATATGAGTGAATGATATGTGGAAATGAAAGCGAGAAAATGGAAATGTGGAATGATATTTTATAAATGGAATAATGATTTGACAAAAAGGGGGATTGCAACAGACTTGCGTAAGTGGCTGTGTCAGGGCTGTGTGCGACACAGTCCAGCATTTATTATTTTTATTACGGCACGAAGATGCCAAGGGAGGATGTTAGCAGGTGGCCTTCCTCCAGGGATGATCTTCATTCCTTCTACCTGTAGTAAAAAGAGAGCAGGTACGATTAGGCGACTGA
Organism: Saposhnikovia divaricata; assembly: GCA_036435485.1. Lineage (NCBI taxonomy): Eukaryota > Viridiplantae > Streptophyta > Magnoliopsida > Apiales > Apiaceae > Saposhnikovia > Saposhnikovia divaricata. Next base: position 29,988,553 of record CM071598.1, read on the forward strand.
TCATCGTCCTAACGTATCAGGCGACAGCAGATATCCCCAATGTTTTGAAAAGAAAGTGTTGACAATGGCTTTCAGATTTCTATACTGAAAACAGAATAATGATATGAGATGATGGAATTATGGTTACAGATGAAGAGAAACTGATATTATATTATTTTAGATTTCCTTCTTATAATAGTAAGTGGATGATGTATTATTAAATAAGAGCTTTATTCTTCCTTAAAGATTATAATTGATTTCTGCTTATATATGTATATATATGTATACCTGTTCACATTTTAAATTCTAGTTACAATATTATCTTGCTGAGCTATTATAGCTCACTCTTGCCACTTATGTATATAGCAGCTAGGTCCCATGCCGATTCTACGCACTACACCCCGCAAGAGGGTAAGGGAAAGGCGACCTTTTGAGCGAGTGCTGGCAACCATCCCCGAGGTAGTGACAAGCGAAAGGGGCTTAATAGACTTATGTAAATTAAGTGTGTAAGTTTGTAATAAACTTTTAGTTGTTGAAATGCTTCATGTAGAAGTATTGTTCAACAATGTACTTAGTAAGGTTCTGGGTTTGTAATAACTGTTTAACTCTAAACTTTTAATATTGTGGATGTTGTTCTATGAGCATATGATTGGTGTGTGTGTGTGCGTGTATTAGTGTGGGGTCAATTGCATAAGTATTAATTTTTTTTTTAAAAAAGAGAGACTCAAGAGATATGGATATTGATCGGAAATTGGACCGTGATGACCTGGATCCTTGACCCCGGATCTAGGGGTGTCACAGATGGTATCAGAGCTAAGAGTCATAATGCTCAGGAACAAAAGTGATAATAATAAATATATCAGTAATAATATAAGTGGTGAACTCCCATCGAGTTCAAGGGTGGTTTATCGAACTAAGCGTTTATTCTAAGTAGTGATTATAATTTTATAGATTATTACTAATAAACGTTTATGTTTTAGTATAGGGAGAGGAGATTGGTAAGCCAAAGTTAAGGGTATTTAAAGTCTTCTTGGTTTAATGGAGTTTGAAGAAATATTGTAAGTGGATTGATGAACAGACACTGATTGTTTCAATTGATTGTGGAGATGAAATGGTGAAACTGAGATTTATCGGTAAAGCCAAGATATACCTTAAGAACCAAGACAGATTGAGAAATTCCGAGATTGACTTAAATGAAAAGGTTATTATGCTTAAAGTGTTAAACTTATGTAGCACACAGGATTGATTTGAAAAAGAGAATATTTGATGTATCGGGAAGTGTACATTAGATAACCTCGTGAGTATACGAGATATGTTAGAATATGCAATTTAGAAGTATAGTTTGAAGGGTCCTTAATACCAGAGCAGTGTCAGGTCAAGACGATCAATATTACGAAAGTATATCGATTAGAAGGTTGTGTTCTATTATGGATCAAGGCAGAGAGTATCGAGCCAAGTCATGACTAAGTACATGAAGATAATTGGGAATAGCAGACGATAGGTTAAGGCTACATGGTGAGTGCCAAATTTACGAAATTTTGGAGGGTACGCAGTCTAAGATATAAATAGTATTTGAGGAAAACCTTCCATTATTTGGATTTTCAATTGGGCAGAGGCTATTAACGGTACCTATTTTCAAGCTCCTAAAGCCCTGCTAAATTATATTATGGAGTTTCAAATTTTCCTCTACTAATGGGTAATTATTCATTAAGTGCCGGTATCTTTTAATAAAAAAAAAAATAAAACTTTCTGGTACCCTTGGGGATGTGTTTCAAAATTAATGGATATGGATATTGATCGGAGATTGGACCGTGATGACCTGGATCCTTGACCCCGGATCTAGGGGTGTCACAGTTGCTGGGTGGAAATTACACATGGGAGAATAGTAGAGGAACAGTAGATTGGGTGAGAGAACGACTGGATCGAGATTTTGTATAGCAAGTTGGTGGAGTAAATTCCCCTTATGTAAACTTTATGTTACTCACATGGTTTATTCTGATCATGATCATATCTCACTTGAGCTCTTGAATATGTCTTTTACGAAGAAACAATTTCAGTTTAGATTTGAGAACTCATGGTTGAAGGAAGTAAACTTTAAAAAGGAAGTATCTCAGTTCTGGGAAGGCTTACCAGCTATTAATCTCCTTCCTAAATTGCTCTCTATTTCATCCTTTATGTCAAAATAGGGACATAATTTCTTCCATAAGTTTAGGGAGAAAATAAAATTGCAGAAAAAGATTGTGGATGGTTTGGTGAACTATGTGGATGAAGCTAGTGTTCGCAAGTATTTTGAGGAAAGAAGTAAGTTGGATGACCTGATGGTGCACGAAGAGGAGTACTGGAGACAAAGAGCGAAAATGTTTTGGCTGGAGGAAGGGGACACCAACTCTAAGTTTTTTCACGCCTCAGCTTCGACAAGAAAGAAAATAATCATATTTCTTATTTGAAGTCAGATTTGGGAGATGTTGTGTCTACTGATCAGGGGATGTGTGTTGTGGTTAAGGAGTACTATAACATTATTTTTGCTGGCCCAAATGAGCATAATGAGATTACCTAGGTTTCGGAGGAGAGAGTGATTACTGATAACCAAAATAAGATGTTAACAGCTGAAATTACCTTTGCAGAGTTTACATTGGCTGTCAAGCAAATCCATCTGGATAAAGCTTCCGGTCCGGATGGTCTTAACCGTGCTTTTTTCCAACACTTTTGAAATTTACTCGGTAATGAAGTTTTTAAATGCTGCATATCATGGTTACAAAAGTTCTCATTTCCAGCTGAGGTCAATGACACAAACGTGGTTCTTATTCCGAAGAAAGACAATGCAAATACGATGAAGGATCTACATCCTATAACACTGTGCAATGTTCTATATAAAATTCTGGCCAAAGTTCTTTCGAACCGTCTAAAGCGCATTCTACCTAATATTATTTCAAAACAACAGTCTGCTTTTATTCCCGGCAGGAATATTTCGGACAACGTGCTTGTTGCTTTCGAAATGATTCATTATATGAAGTTGAAGAAGCATGGTTCTGAAGGGGAGGTAGCTCTTAAGTTGGATGTTAGTAAGGCATACGACAAAGTTGACTGGAGTTTTCTTCATAATCGTATGAAAAGTATGGGGTTTGATAACAAATGGGTGAGGTGGATCATGCTTTGTATGACTACTGTGACCTACTCTATTTGTTTTAGTGGTATGTCGGTGGGTCCTATAACTCCTAACCGAGGGTTGCGTTAGGGTGATCCACTGTCACCATACTTATTCTTATTATGTATTGAAGGGCTGTCAATAGGGGTGTACACGGGTCAGGTCGACCGGGTTGAAGCAATAAAATGACCCAACCCATTTTAAAACGGTTTGAAAATTTTTAACCCGGCCCATAAAAATTAAATTAATAACCCAACCCTATTTATTAAAGGTCGGTTCGGATTGATTCGGGTTGGTTTGGATGGGTTGCTTAAATGTATGCTCTTCCTTATTTCACAGTCCTTAACTAGCTACAATCGTCATCGGTTAAAGTTACTACCAGACTTGACTTGCAAATGATATATGTCACATATAAAATTTGCATACACTACTAATTAATGTTACTAAATTACTTGTAAATTTCATCATACTTTTATTTTAAATAAGAAACACGAAAGGAAATACTTACTTTCTGGCTCTAATTTTGCTTGCCTAGGTAAACCACTACCATTCTTTTCCTCTTTTTTTTGTTGTAAACTAGTAACACTATACAAACATGAATATAATGCTTCACTAGTTCCTTAATCTACTGATTCTTCAAATCCACTGATAGATGAAATGTTAAATATGCTCCAGGACGAGGCAGAGCAATAGGCCAGTAGTGTAGTTTGTCTATTTAATTTTTTTTTAACCAGGTTGGGTTAAAAAAACATAAACCCATACCCAACCCATTAAAATCGGGTTGAACATATTTTAACCCAAACATGTTTCGGTTTATAATTATACGGGTTGGGGTTGGCCAAAAACAGGGTTGGGTCGGGTTGGTCGGTTTGGCCAACCCATGTACACCCCTAGCTGTCAAAATCTCTCACTACTGCAGCTAATGGGGAAGTATACAGGGATGTAAAATCAGTCCAAATGCCCCAGCTATGACACATCTGCTCTTCGCAGATGACAGCTTCCTATTTTTTAAGGCCACGAAGGAACAAATTGAGGTTGTTAAAGCTTTGCTGGACTTGTATGAGCGTCTCTCGAGCCAAGCTATAAATTTCCAAAAGTCTGGTATTATGTTCCGTGCAAATGTGAGGAGGGATAAACAAATTGAACTTGCTGGGAATTTGGGTGTCACAAATGACCTAAGGCTAAGCAATTATCTGGGTCTTCCTTATCTCATTGGAAGGTCGAAAAAGGCTGTATTTAGTTTTCTGAAGGAGAGGGTTTGGCAGAGAATTCAAGGGTGGAGTGCAAAACTGTTATCGAAAGCAGGTAAGGCAGTTCTTCTTAGGAACGTTGCTCAAGCGACCCCTTCGTATTACATGATGTGCTTTTTAATACCAAAGAAGCTTTGTAAAGAAATTGTGTTAGGTCCAAATGTGTTGTAGAGGGGGGGTGAATACAACTTTTCGAATATGAGAGGCAATAAAAACGATGCAATAAATGAACACACAGATTCAAGGAATATATTTCTTTATATATAACTTGAAAGGGTTGCTACAACATTCATTACAAAGTATAACAGAAGTTGAGAGAGAAGTGAATGATACTAAGCTCTGTGAATGCACTCTCTCTTTTTCTCTTGTGTTTTTCTCTAGAATTGCTCACTCTCTAAAACATTACACAAGTACTTCTATTTATACTACATGTAATCTATGTCCTGTAGTCTTCAAAGACTAAGATGTACGTGGCCCAATGATGTCCACATAATTCTTGCCTTATCTTGAAAGCTTGGAAATCTGCCAATCAGAAGATGCCATGTGTCATGTTGAAGCTGCACCTAAGTAGAACTTCTACTTGAGAATTTCTACTTGGCTATCTCGAAATTCCTAAGTGGAACTTCTACTTGGCTATCTCGAAATTCCTAAGTAGAACTTCTACTTGAGAATTTCTACTTAGCCATCCAGAACATTTAGTACTTAGAAAATATTCTGGTCTCCAACTTGAAACTTCAATGCACATCTTGAACTTGTGATATCTTCATGTCTTCTTTATTCTTCAACAAGCTCTTGAACATGGTTCTTTATTACTGACATAAACTTGCTATCAATGTCCTGACACTTGATGCACTGGTCTGGTTCATAAGTGACTAGTCTTGATAGTGTTTCTGCTTCTTGAATAAATTACCATATTCACTGCATAACTTGGCTTTCCAATATTTGCTTTCCTTCTTCTTCACTTGAAATCAATTGGTCTTGTTGATACTGATAGTTATGATCTTGATTCTTGATTAATCAAATCACCGAGGCATGAACAACTTTAACTTGAACTTCTCTCAATGATTTCTTCTTGGCTTGATCATAGTTAGCATGTTTAATTGTATCAATTACCTTGTCTTCATTTAGTGTTGATTTCTTGTGACTTCCTGTTCTTGATTGTCTTCTGGTTAAGTATCTTTTCCTTTAGTTTGAGTTACATTAGTTATAGTGTTACAAGTTTATACACTCTGCCTTTCAATCTCCCCCAATTTGATTGTCTAACAATGACATTCAAATTAATGAAGGATAACTCAACTAAACAATGAGACGAGAAAAGATAATTAACATTACATTCTTGAATAATATACAATTGAAAAGAACTTGAAAACAATACAATGAACATAAAAACTAGAAACAGAATTCGAACCTCGAATTAAAGATCATTTGAATGATTCCTATCACCTGGATTATTTCATACCTTCTAGTCAAACTTATATCACCTTATTGGATTCACTCTAAGGTGAATTTCCTCAAGTGAGTTAAAGCAACCGAAAGACATGAAGTTTTTCCAACTTCAAGTTCACACCACTCTGACCTTTAACCCTAATTCCGTTTCCTCTTTCTAGCTTCAGCAGCTTGGTCTCTCTCTTCTTTCTGCCTTTTGCGCTTCTCCTTCTGCTGCTGTTCTTTCTTGTACACTGGATCGTGAAGCTGCTTCCACCTAGCATTCAACAGACTTACAGCTTCCATTTCTAGAGGGTTCCTGGGCTCTGGGTTAGGATGTTTGAAAAGCCTTCTGAGTTTATCAACCTCCTGAGTAGTCCTGATCTTTGGAATTTCCTCAAAGTTCTTCATTATGAGCTGAGGTTTCCAATGAGATTTAGTGGCTTTGAGATAACGATATATCATCTTGGGGTAGCCCTTGACACGGTCAGTATTATAGACACTAGCCGCATCTCGCTCCATTCGCTTCTTCTCCACAATTACTTCAGACAGGTAACTCATGAGTCTCTGCTTTTCTTCAACAAACTTGTCTTCCACTTCGCCCCATTTGAACACATATAACACTTTCTCTAGAAATGCAGCATCTTGAGTCTGTAGCAGCCATTGTCTACTCATATGCAAGAGTGTTTGTTTCTGGTCTGCATCTATGTATGCTAAGGCATCAGCTGTATCATCAGCATAAGAGTGTATCCAGTATACACTATCTTTACCTGGAACGCCAACTGTCTCCCTTATTTCTCCTTGTTCCAGTTCTCCAGAAGGAAGAGTCAAAGCTTCATCTACATTCTTCATTGCTTGAAGAATATTCCATTTCTTTTCTATCAGCTCCGGCTCAATCTTCACGTTGTCGAGAGGGTTTGGAGCAATGACATCACACTTCCACACCTCATTGCTCTTCAAGAATATGACTCTTTCAATGATCCTCACGGATTTATCTTTAAGCTCAGAGGCGAATCCCTTACCCATCATTTGTCTACATACAGCTTTAAGAGATTCCACTGAAAGTTCCATTAAGTCCTTTTCCTCCATGCTCACCCTCTTCATCTTTCCTTGAACCACCATCCGGACAAAATTTGGATAAGCTGAGAATTCTGGACCCTTGTCCTCTGCTAGCTGCATTAACTGATCCCTGTACAGAATGCTTAGCTCCTCAGATTGAGAGTACTGAATTTTAGTCGCTAGCAAGAACAACTCTGACGCAGATCTTCTCATTATGAATTGGTCATCCACATATAGGAAAGATGTTGGGACTCCTTCTACCAAAGACAAGATAACCTGCCACTCCTTAAGATTTGCATTGTATCCAACCCTGACTTTAGAAATTAATCTCTTCAAAGCATTTATATAGTCCCCAGTCATTGGATTCTGCAAATTCAAGTTGTAGAACAGATCATCTGCATCCTTGTTATGAACTCCTTTTGCACATGGTCCCATCATTATCTTCCTTGCTTCATCCCATTTCTGCCCTATCCTTCTTTTGTCCAGATCAACTTGAGGATTAGCTAGCCTTGCAAGCTCATACTCATACTGCTTCCCTTGTAGCTCCACCTTCTGTTCTAGGAACGCAGCATGTTCTTGCATCATCTTCATTTTATGGAACTGAGCTTGTTCCAAGGCTAACTGTTGAGACTGCAGGGTTTCTTCATCAACAGGATCTTCTTCAGGCATTCCGAAAGACATACCAGCACCTCCACCTTGTTCCTTCAAAGATCGCTTTACAGCATGTGCGAAAGGTACGCCTTCCATATCAGAATCTGAGTCTAGTACCTCCTGTACTGTTTCCTGATGACTCAGGTCAATAACTGGTTCATCTTCTTCAACCATTATTGCCTTACCCTTTCTCCTCCTCAGAGCCTCTTCAGCAACAGCAGGCTCAATTTCTGGTTCCTTGACAAGATCAGCGGGTTCTTCAATTTCTTCGATGTGAACTGCCTGCTGTCTCGTCTCCTTTCCACTCTCCCCCTTAGGTGAGTTATCCTGAGCTCCACCATGGTCTTCAGATCCACCAGCTGCATAGGAACCTCCAAAACCAGAACCAGAGGCTCCCGCTCCACTAGCACCACCTGCACCACCTGCTCCAGCATCGGGGGGAGGTTGTTCCGACTCGAAGCACTCTGGGGGCACAAAACTCCTGACTGCGAACATCATTCTACTGATTTCCACAGTCATTGTATGCATTGTAGACTCCAATGCCCCCATCCTCTCATTGAGAGTGCTTCCCAAGACACCACCAGCATGGCCCAAGTCATTGACCTTATTTGTCAAATCATCAAAAGCTGTAGCTTGACTTGCCATTCTTGCTGCGTAGTCGTCTAGAGCCCTTTGGTTGTTTCCAATATTGATCCCGAACTGCCCCATTGTCTGCCCGAACTGCCTCAGCTGATTTTCCATTGAATTCATACGAGTATCAAAATTTTCAATATGAAGGGACGGTGTTTGGTTTAGGTGACCTCGCTCTAATACTCGTTCTGTTGGTATTTGGCGCTCGGTTTCGGGCCTTAAAAATGAAGGTCCCTCTCTCCCTAACCTCTCACACACACTCCCTGTCTCACGCTCGTGTATGTCTTCAATGATTGATCCAAAACGTGAAGCAGTACCTGCAGAAACTTGATAAGAAATGTTGTTGACAGTTATAGGATCAAATTCTGTTTGTTCCTGAGTTGGAATCTCAGTCTGAGAGGCTGCAAAGTGTCCTTGTACGACATCAGAACCGATCCTCTTTGCAGCATCAGTACGTACCGGTGAAGGTACGGCTGAAGTTCTTAATACTTCATGTCCTCTTGAAGCAACAGTATCATCAAGAGGCACATCATCCTCACCAAAATCAAAATCCCTATGTGCAGAATGTTCAAGGGGTGAACCACTCGCGTGAGGTGGAGTGGTTGCGTGTGACACGCTAGGGTTTGACTGTGGTTGTGAAGTAGCAGCGTGGAAAAGTTTGGCTTTCTTGCGAATAAGTTGCTGCTCTTCGGGTTCATTCTCCTCATCATCTTGTATAAATATACGTGCTGGTTTTCTGACTTCCGTTAACAGGGGTGATAAAGAATAGGAATGTGTATCAGACTCAGAGTCAGAAATATGGCTCTTACCCTGGGATAGATCCTGCGGGTTAGCAGTCTCTCGGGTCGCGGAATCAGAAACATAGGAGGAGGAATGAATAGTATGCAGAGAGAGATTACCTGATTGTTTACCTTGTGCATCATCGCTTTCCTCATCCAGAATCTCATCAAATGCCTCAGCATGAACAGATGGATTTTGAGCATGTGATGAGACTTGTGATGATGCCTCCAAATTGGTAACTCCTGCATCATATCTAAGCCACATTTGAATATTTTCAGGAGTAGACATTGGTTTACCTTGATGTTTATCCTGATTAGCAATGGTTGCAAGTGACTTAGTGCCCATCCCTAGCGATTCAGATGTGGGGCTTCTGGCAAATCCCTGTCTAATAGCAAGAGCATCCTTCGGTATTAAGTCATTGATTAGCATTTGAAGAAACCGAGGAAACCAGCAGACGACATCAGTGGTAGAGAGGTCTCTGCTTGCAAGGGATCCCATTGAGGCCACTATCTCAGAGAGAACTATGCGTCCATAGTTTATATCCAGTTCTCTTGCTAGGGCAACTGCAAAGGTTTGCATGGGAATCGGAATTTGATGAAAGTCTTTTTCGCGTGCCCGAAAACATCTTGTGATGGCCTCGAAAAAGTAATTCCATTCCGCATGAAAGAATTGCTTTTGGATATTTCCCGTGATTGGGCCTTTTGTAGGATAACATCCAATTTCTTCAAAGAATCTGAGGCGTTCTGCAGCAGTAGGTTCTGGATCATAGGCATCTTTAATTGGGAATCCTAGAACTCTGTTGACAATTTGTTCTGTCACCTCATATTCCTGACCCGCTAAGGTAAACCTGAAACCGTAGGGGGTTGATTTACTCCCAAAAGTAACCGCACTAGTCCATAATTGCTGTAAAGCATCATGTACTAGTGTAGGTTTAGCAGTAAAAGCTTGGCTAGCTTTGGAATACAAATTGAGAAATCGTATCCAAAACTTAAACCGCGGGAGTTGATCACCAATTTCCGTAGAAATATTGTAAAAAATGTTTTTAGCAAGGGAAAATTGGTGAGCCATTTTGATTAAATGTTTTTCTTTAAGAAGATGTGAATTTTTTATTTTAATTTTGAAAAACAATTAATTTTCCGAATTACAAAAGAGAATTGTAACCCTTTTAATTTTTCAAGAACACCAAACGGAATCTGAGAAATCAAACTACGGGATTCAATTCAACAACCAATTACTATTTCGTGTGTATACCAGTGGAATCGTGTGTGTTTATAGATGGAGAAAATGGAATCGCGTTTATGAACAGTACACAAACAATATGTGTTCGTGTGTATGTATATGCGCGTGTATGGATGTTCACAAAACACACTAACACAAAGATTAAGGTTAACACAGACAATAGCAGTCAACAAATCGGCAGTAATTCGTGATTAGTACGAGTTTAATCACAAAAACAAGGATCAAAGGTATGTAATTAGTGAAATCGCACTGTTCTTGTGAAACGGCTGCTGAAAATTAGAATTAGGTAAAGTGAATTAGGCATCGAGTTAGAGATGTATATATAGGTGAATGAGAAATGACAAAAATGTCCCTGTTAAAAAAATGTGAAAAGTACCAAGTCCATACAGGGGACATCTAAGTCGAACTCTATCTCGAACTTTTCTATCTCGAACTTTTCTATCTCGAACATCAAGTCGAACTTCGAGATAAAGTTCGAGATAGAAGTTAACTCGAACAATTATGCACAAAGAAGCACTTTAACCAAAATTACAGCAGAAACTATAGGGAAATACTATCTTGAACATTATTGATTTGTAGCAAACTTGGAAAAAAGAAAATTCAAGATACTTTTCGAGTTAGAGTCTATCTCGAACATCAAGTCGAAATTCGAGTTGAGTTTCGAGATAGACTAAGAACTCTATCTCGAACATCAAGTCGAACTTCGAGATAAAGTTCGAGATAGACTAACTCGAAGTTAATCTCAAATTCTTTCCAAAATATTTCCTTGAATCAAAAAGTCCAGGGTAATTCAAGACATGTTTCGAGTTAGGAGTGTAACTCAAAAAATTCCCTTTAGCTTAACTGAGAACTCTATCTCGAACACCAAGTCGAAATTCGAGTTGAGTTTCGAGATAGACTAAGAACTCTATCTCGAACATCAAGTCGAACTTCGAGATAAAGTTCGAGATAGACTAACTCGAAGTTAATTCTCAGTTCTTTTCAAAATATTCCCTTAATGGAAACTTCATCTCAACCTTAGAGATAAAATTCGAGATAGACTTTATCTCGAATATTTTGAAGATAGAACTAGGCACACTGGTAACTCGAACTCGAACTCTAAGTCGAATTTCGAGATGAATTTCGAGATAGGTACTAACTCGAAATTCTTCCCAGACTTAGAATTTTCAAAACTTCACCCTGGAAGCTCAAGTCGAAATTCAAGTCGAATTTCTACATGAGTTTCGAGATAGAGACTAACTCGAAATTTTGAAGATACTTAGAATAATTTGACAATTTTTCTTTGAAAAACTCAACAATTAATTTTGCCAAATTAATATAAATATCAATTCAAAGATTTTAATATATGACATAATTAAAACATTCCTTGATAATTCTAAGGCCTCTAATTACATGAAAAACACAGGTAAATTCATCTAAAAATCATGCAATATTTAGACTATTATGAATTTAACTCCCCCTATGATCATGCAATCTAACAAGCATAAATTCACAGATTTGTGCTATAAAAGACACTTAAAACACAATGAATTCATGCAAAATCACACTGTATGCAACCTATAACAATCATTAATTAGGCATATTAAAGTCTAAGCACATAATGATTGATTAGCTTGCACATACAAACATAAACATGGATTTTACAGATAGAAGGCTTTACTAACTTGTGTTAAGCATTCCCAATTCACCAACCAACCTATTGAATGTTACTTCATCAAGAGGTTTGGTGAATATATCTGCAATTTGTTGCATTGTGGGCACAAAATGTAGCTCCACAGTCCCCTCCTCGACATGTTCTCTTATGAAATGATACCTGATGTCAATATGCTTGGTTCTTGAGTGATCTACAGGATTGTTGGTTATGGCAATGGCACTTGTGTTGTCACACATGATTGGAATTTTCTTGTGCTCCATGCCATAATCCTTCAATTGGTTCCTCATCCATAGTATTTGAGCGACACAGCTTCCAGCAGCAATGTACTCAGCTTCAGCAGTAGAAGTAGATACTGTATGTTGCTTTTTACTTTGCCAGGACACCAATCTTCTGCCAAGAAATTGGCAAGCACCAGATGTGCTTTTCCTATCAATCCTGCAACCTGCATAGTCTGAATCCGAATAGCCAATAAGATTAAAACCTGTATCTCTTGGGTACCAAATCCCTAGATTTGGTGTGCCCTTGAGATACCTAAAAATTCTTTTGACGGCTACGAGATGTGATTCTCTAGGATCCGCTTGGAACCTTGCACATAAACAAGTTGCGAACATTATATCTGGTCTACTTGCAGTTAAATAGAGGAGTGAGCCAATCATACCTCGATAGCTTGTGATGTCAACTGATTTACCTGATTTGTCTTCATCAAGCTTCGTGGCTGTTGCCATGGGAGTCTTAGCTGCTGATGTATCTTCTAGATTATACTTCTTGAGTAAATCTCTGACGTACTTGGATTGACAGATAAAGATACCATCTTTTCTCTGACTGATCTGTAATCCAAGGAAGAAGGACAGCTCTCCCATCATGCTCATCTCATATTTTTCCTGCATTAGCTTGGCAAATTTCTCGCACAAGCGCTCATTTGATGACCCAAAAATAATATCGTCCACATATACTTGAACAAGTATTAAGTCATTTCTCACAACTTTATAGAACAATGTTTTATCAATTACTCCCCTAACAAAACCATTTTCAATTAAGAATAGAGATAGGGTTTCATACCATCGCCTTGGGGATTGCCTGAGGCCATAGACAGATTTGAAGAGTAGATACACAAAATCTGCATGTTCTGGATCAACGAAGCCAGGTGGTTGTTCCAGATACACTTCTTCTTCTAACTCTCCGTTCAGGAAGGCACTTTTCACGTCCATCTGGAATACCTTGAAGTTCTTATGTGCTGCAAATGCCAAGAACATCCTGACTGCCTCAAGTCTTGCAACTGGTGCATAGGTTTCATCATAATCAATTCCTTCTCGCTGAGAATAACCTTTTGCAACCAAACGAGCCTTGTTTCGTGTTACAAGTCCGTTTTCATCCAGTTTATTTCTGAATACCCACCTAGCTCCAATTACGGATTTGATCTTTGGTCGGGGTACCAGTTTCCAAACTTTCTGCCTTTCAAACTGATTGAGTTCCTCTTGCATTGCAATCACCCAATCAGCATCGCCAAGAGCTTCTTCTATTTCTTTAGGTTCAAGCTTGGATAAGAACCCAGAATATAAGGAGATATTAGCCATGTCAGCTCTTGCAGTTCTTCTAGTAGTCACACCAGCATCTGGATCACCAATAATTAACTCAAACGGATGGTCTCTATTCCATACCCGTTCACCTGGAAATTGTCTAGATGATTCAGCTTGACTTTCTGAGTTGGGGTGCTGACTACTTTGAATATTTTCACTAACTCCCCCTGAGTTAGTGCCAGCTCCTACAGAACTAGAGTCAACTCGACTCGAGCCTTGAACAATAGTCCTTGAGCTGCTATTTACTCCCCCTGAGTTGTTGCCGGTTGGTACTGAAGAAGTCTCTCCTGATCTTGTAGAATTAGCTTGTTCACTAGACTCAGGTTCTTCATGTACGCTTGGAACATTTAATGGAACAACCAACTCAGGTTCATCTTCAAGATCTTCTAAGTCCAGATTCTGAAATTTTAGGGACTCAGGTTCACTAGAATCTCTTGAAATTGATGAGAGTTTGGTATCGTCGAATCTGACGTTGTAACTTTCAGTCACTTTTCGATCATTCACCAAGAACACTCTATAAGCTGCCACCACGTCTGTAGAGTAACCAACAAAGATTCCTTCACGAGCTTTTGCTGCAAACTTGCCTAGATTTTCATCATCTATAAGCACATAGCATTTTGCTCCGAAGACATGAAAGTATTTGATTGTTGGTCGTCTGTTGTTCATTAGCTCACATGGTGTCTTTTCTTTATCTTTTATGATCAAGGTTCTATTTTGAGTGTAACAAGCGGTACTCACTGCTTCGGCCCAGAAATACAAAGGAAGTTTTGAATCATACAACAAAGTTCTTGCTGCTTCAACCAAAGTTCTATTCTTCCTTTCAACTACTCCATTTTGCTGTGGAGTTCTCGGGGCTGAATACTGACGACGTATTCCCTTAGATACACAGAAGTCATTTAGCACTGCGTTTTTGAATTCAGTGCCATTGTCTGATCTAATCGTCTTCACAGTAAGTGTTGAAACATTCTCAATTTGAGTGATGTGATCAATGATTAAGAAAGGTACTTCGTCTTTCGTCATTGCGAACAATACCCATGTATACTTGGAGAAGTCATCCACGATTACCAAAGCATATCTTTTCCTAGACAAAGATAGGACATTCACTGGGCCAAACAAATCCATATGAAGAAGTTGTAGAGGCTCAGTAATACTAGAAATTTCTTTGCTTTTATGCGATGCTCGCTTCGACTTTCCCATTTCACAAGCTTCACAGAGTCCTTTCGGAGCGAACTCCATTTGAGGTAGATCTCTCACCAATTCTCGCCTCGCGAGAGCATTCATCGTTTTGAAGTTTAAGTGAGATAGCTTTTTGTGCCATAACCAGCTTTCATCATCCGAGGCTTTGCTGTAGAAACAGGTGACCTCATCCTGATTTGCTGAATCCATATCTGCAACAAAAAGATCTACCTTTCGAACTCCTCTTAAAGCTAGTGAGCCTTCCTTGATGTGAGTGATTGAGACACCTTTCTTGTTGAAGACAATTTCGTAACCTTTGTCACAGAATTGACTTATACTCAACAGATTGTGCTTTAGTCCCTCAACATAGGAAATATCTTCAATGATGACATTTCCAGTTTTCAGTTTGCCATATCCCTTAGTCACACCTATGCTGTCATCTCCAAAGGTAACATAAGGGCCAGCCTTCATAACCAACTCTGTAAGCAGGGACTTGTTTCCAGTCATATGCCTCGATGCTCCACTGTCTAGCACCCATATAACTTTATTTCTATTCTGCTTAATGCCCTGCAATGACAGATTGGTTAGACATTCTTCGGAACCCAACTTTGATTGGGCCCGGCTTTTCGATAAGATCGAGAATCAACAGATTTAACAACAGGAGATGCACTTTTCTTCACATTACTAGAGCTTTCGACTATCTCCTTTCCTTTCTCAGACTTGACAGATTTGTCAGTCTTAGGAGAAGGTTTGTCACTCCTAACTTTAGGAGGACTGACAGTCTTGGCTCTACCATACTTTTTCTTGATATTTGAACTAGCAACAGTATTTGAGCATGACTGGCTAGATGCATTCATTAAATGCACAAAAGTTTGCATGATATTAAAAGTGCATGGCATACAGTTAGGTTGACCACACTGTGCATGATTCTGATGCAGATTATTCATTGTATGTGTGGTAGGCATGGCATGTGCAGCAGGAACATTCATGTTAGCTTTGCATGCATAAGAAAGATGTTCAGTAGATTTACAATGATAACATGCTTTCTTTATTCGTTCAGCCTTAACCTCTTTTATGCCTTTTTCTTTCTTTCCTTGTTGTTTAACAGCCTTAGCTCCTAATCCCAGTCTAGATTCATCTCTAGGGAAATTGATTTTAACTTGTTTGATAGGAGTTACAGGTTGTTCTCTCTGGCGATCTTCCATCTCAATCTCATATCTAGCTATCAATTCAGTCTCTTCTTCTTCTATTCTAGGAACAAGATGTTTGTAAATAGGTTTGACAGCCGATTTAAGAATTCTAGGTGTTTCCTGTTTAAGGTCACTGGAACTAGGGTCAATAGGTCTCTTTCCTTCTTTCTTAGGAAGGTCAGAATAATCAAGCCCTATACCTACTCCAGTTATCTTCTTAAATGTGTCATTATCTACATATACTTTACTAGCAGCTAGTTTGTAAGCTTCGCATTTTGTTTCTAACTCAGCTAGATTGTTCCTAAGACATGCTTCTACTTCTTCCTTAAGGACGAGCTTGTGTTCCAGAGATTTAATAAAGTCTCTTAGAGAAGTATCTACAGTGCAAGCAGCCTCTAGCTCTTCCACTTTTGCCTCAAGCATTCTGCATTTGGCAACAAGTGTTTTCTGTTCCTTTTGAGAAGAGTCTAGGCTTTTGCACAACATATAGATCTCTTCACTAAGAGCCCCGTTCTGTTCTTTATAATCATCAATAGACATCTCTACTTTAAGAGTCAGAACTGGTACCTCTGGTTCCTCTGATGTCTCAGCCATGAGCGCAAAGTTCGCTACATGAGTAACATCTTCCTCATCTGAATCATCCCAAGCTCTTCCTTCTGTCACCAATAAAGCTCGTTTTCCATGTCTTTCCTTCAACAGTGCTTCATAGTTGCTTTTGAGAGCTTCAAATGTTTCTTTTGGATAAGTCTGTTTAGGCTTTTTGCAGTCCGAGGCAAAGTGTCCAGCTTCACCACAATTATAGCATTTGAACTTCATTTTGAAATCCAAAGGAGATTTGTAGCTGGTATTCTTGCCTTTTCCTTTGTAGCCTGACGAACTACCACCACCCTTAGCAGCCCGATAATAAGATGAAGATTTTCTCTGTGGTCGGTTGCTCTTTCTAAATCTCATGTTGCTGAACTTCCTTGCCATGTATGCCACGACACTATCGTCCATGTTGTCCAGCTCTTCTTGGGTGTAGTAGTCATCATCACTGTCAGATGCGCACTCGTCATCATTATCAACTTGATGTGGTGCAAGTGATAATTTAGGCTTTGCTGCGACCATTGCCTTCTTAGACTCTTCCTCATCAGCAACTAATCCTGATGCACTTTCTTTTGACTTTGAATCATTGTCCCATGCTTGATCTTGAAGCGTTTCCAGCTCATAGGTCTTTAATATTCCATAATACTCTTCCAGAGAAGTTGTATGCAAATCTCTGGTTTCTCTGATTGCGTAGACCCTATGCTCAATGCTTTTTGGCTGGTTCCTCAGATATCTCGTATTAGTCTCAACCATGGGAAGAGTTACACCTCTCAGATTCAAATCCAATACCAACTGACTGAATCGTAGGTAGACATCTGTTATGCCTTCTCCTTTCCTTATTCTAAAGGTGTCATACTCCATCTTGAGTATGAGTGTTTTGTTGCTTCTGACCTCTGCAGATCCTTCCATGACAACTTCTATCTTGTCCCAAATCTTCTTCGCTGTAGTCAGACCTTTGACTATGTTGAACATTTCATGATCAAGAGATTCCATCAAGGTTTGTCGTATGGCAGTATCATAAGCTATTTGTTTCTTGTCAGCATCCGAAAACTCCGAGACCTTTTTAGGCTCAGACCGAGGTGGTATAACCACTCCTCCTTCCGTATGTGAAGGAATAACTGCCATTGGGACAAATTTACCCTTGTCAAGGACTTCCAGATATTCAGGGTTAACAGTCTCTAGATATAGTCTCATTCTGAAAACCCATTCTTCATAGTGATCTTTGTTGAACATTGGGATCTTGAATGCATTTTTAGGAGTCATCTCAATTCTGGTCACTAAAAGTTTTTAAGTACCCAAGACTAGGCTATGTAGAATATTTATGTAGAACTTTTGCCTAAGTCGAAATTTCTCTAAGTAGAAATTTTGCTCAAGTCGAAATCACCAAGTAGAAATTGTCCAAGTCGAAATTCTATGTAGAAATTCTCAAGTAGAAATTCTATGTAGAAATTTTTGCCTTAGAATAATTTTTCTGCAGATTTCTTTAAATATTGAATAAACAATATTATCACTTTAACACTTTTTGACTTTGAATGCTTTACTCACCAAACCCACCTAACCCACTTGCTAGGTACTGAGTATGTCTTTTACTTTCGGCCGAATAAAGTAAATCAAAAAGTCCAAAAACCACCTTTTTATTCTTTTACTATTGAAAAGGAGATCAAAAAGTTGTTGGGTTGTATTCTTTGATAAGAACAGATGATGAACACTCAAGAACACCAAATATGAACTAACCCAGATAAATTCACAAAAATTAATTAAAATACACCCAAGCTAAATAATCACACCTGGAGTATTTAAATAATTTTTCAGATGAGTTTTCACTACCAACGAATTAAAACACACTTTTCGAGAAAATGAAAAGTAGATCTGAAAAATGAAAACTCACGATTCTTCTACTCAACACAAGGATCTATGTTTTGTATGTTAAACATATAGCTCTGATACCAATTGTTAGGTCCAAATGTGTTGTAGAGGGGGGGTGAATACAACTTTTCGAATATGAGAGGCAATAAAAACGATGCAATAAATGAACACACAGATTCAAGGAATATATTTCTTTATATATAACTTGAAAGGGTTGCTACAACATTCATTACAAAGTATAACAGAAGTTGAGAGAGAAGTGAATGATACTAAGCTCTGTGAATGCACTCTCTCTTTTTCTCTTGTGTTTTTCTCTAGAATTGCTCACTCTCTAAAACATTACACAAGTACTTCTATTTATACTACATGTAATCTATGTCCTGTAGTCTTCAAAGACTAAGATGTACGTGGCCCAATGATGTCCACATAATTCTTGCCTTATCTTGAAAGCTTGGAAATCTGCCAATCAGAAGATGCCATGTGTCATGTTGAAGCTGCACCTAAGTAGAACTTCTACTTGAGAATTTCTACTTGGCTATCTCGAAATTCCTAAGTGGAACTTCTACTTGGCTATCTCGAAATTCCTAAGTAGAACTTCTACTTGAGAATTTCTACTTAGCCATCCAGAACATTTAGTACTTAGAAAATATTCTGGTCTCCAACTTGAAACTTCAATGCACATCTTGAACTTGTGATATCTTCATGTCTTCTTTATTCTTCAACAAGCTCTTGAACATGGTTCTTTATTACTGACATAAACTTGCTATCAATGTCCTGACACTTGATGCACTGGTCTGGTTCATAAGTGACTAGTCTTGATAGTGTTTCTGCTTCTTGAATAAATTACCATATTCACTGCATAACTTGGCTTTCCAATATTTGCTTTCCTTCTTCTTCACTTGAAATCAATTGGTCTTGTTGATACTGATAGTTATGATCTTGATTCTTGATTAATCAAATCACCGAGGCATGAACAACTTTAACTTGAACTTCTCTCAATGATTTCTTCTTGGCTTGATCATAGTTAGCATGTTTAATTGTATCAATTACCTTGTCTTCATTTAGTGTTGATTTCTTGTGACTTCCTGTTCTTGATTGTCTTCTGGTTAAGTATCTTTTCCTTTAGTTTGAGTTACATTAGTTATAGTGTTACAAGTTTATACACTCTGCCTTTCAAATTGAGACCATGATGAACGGGTATTGGTGGCAGTCAAATTCCAACACTGGCAAGGGCATTAGATGGGCTTCGTGGAGGGATATGAGTATGGCCAAGAGTAAAGGGGGGTTGGGACCTTCATGGTTTCAACCTGGAGTTACTAGGAAAACATATTTGAAATTTCGTAAATAACCCACATTCCCTGGTCGCAAGGGTGTATAAGGCCAGGTATTTTCCGAATAATCATGTGTTTCAAGCTTCTAGAGGTGGTGACAGTTTTATTTGGTCGGGTATTTGGCAAGCAAAGGAGGCTTTGAGAAAAGGTTTTAGATAGGTTTTAGGAGATGTGAAGGACATAAATGTCTTCACAGACCCTTGGTTAAGGCTGAAGGAGAATATTTGTGTTGAGCCGAATCAGGTAATTAGTCATAGTACTGATAAGGTTAGTGATTTCTTCTTACCTAATTCTAAATGTTGGGATGAAAATAGAGTTCGCAGCTCCTTCAATCATAGTGATGCATAGATGATCTTGAACACTCGTATTCCTCAAAATAAGGTCAAAGATCATATCGCCTGGTCACACTCGGCAAATGGTAGCTATAGTGTAAAGTCGGGATATAAGTATTGACACGAACGTCATGCTGAGTATTCCAGAATTCCTCAGTCTAATGGGTGGAATAACATCTGGAAGGTGGATTTGCCTCATAAGGTTCGTATGTTCCTATGGAGGTTTTGTCGAAACAACGTGCCAGTGAGAAATCTTTTGTGAAGTAAGGGAGTTAATGTCACCATTCTATGTCCGTTCTGTAATGATGTTGAACATTTAGTTCACGTTTTTTTCGACTGCGCTTTTGCCTCCCAATGTTGGCATCAAATAGGTTGCAGTTTTGACATGAGCAATGTGAAATCTGGGCCTGATTGGTTGTTGCAGAAGATGTTAAGTACAGGGGGTAGTGAGGAAGTGATCAATATTGCCACTGGTTTATGGGGCATCTGGAATGCGCGTAACTTGAAAGTCTGGGAAAACAGGAGCCTTACACCAGCTCTAGCTATGGAATGGAGTAAAAAATAGGTTTTGGACTGGAATGAGGTGAGGAAAAAATGACGAGCTGCACAGATGAGTATTGAGGTTACGGACCAACTGGCAAAGAAGGGGTGGACTGCTCTTGCAAAGGGAGAGTTCAAGTTGAACGTCGATGCCTCGATCAAGGAGGGTGAGCCTTTCTTTACGGAGGGGATGTTCATAAGGGATCAGTTTGGCCAGTTTGTTCGAGGGAGGAATGTGAAGTTTGCTGGTGTAGTTTCGGTGCTCGAAGCAGAGGCAATGGGGGTTCGTGAAGCTCTGTCTTGGTTACTCACTTTACCAGACATGAAGGTATCAGTCGAATCTGATTCTCTTATCACAGTTAATGCAATAAGCAAGGGTGCGGAGTACAAATTGGAAGTTGGCTATACCTTTGAGGGGTGTCGTGCTATTCTTGAAACAAGGGATAGGATCTCGCTGAATTTTATTAGAAGGCAAGCGAATAAGGTTGCCCATTCAATGACGCGTGTACCTTGTTCTCTAAATTGCTACAATGATTTAATGTCTCCTCCTATTTCTATTTTGGAGACTATTGTAAATGATGCTTTGGTTTTATGGAACTTTCTCTTTCAAAAAAAAAAAAAGAAGTTTGGCACTCACCTACCCCCATTCCACATCTACTTAAAATTTTTATAAAAGACACGGTGTTTGGTGTACAGTATTCGTACCTATTACATTACTTCGTGTTTTGTGTCTTCCAAATATGCCTTGGCATATGATGTATTGTGACAGAGACAGTCACGTTAAATCATCTTCCGTATTATTTATAATATATTACACGTAACACCGTAATATGTTGTTGATGTACACAAAATACCGTGAAATGTAAATAGGCTTGGTTCACTTTCAAAAAAATTAAATATTTAAATACAATAAAGACGATTCATATTTCCATTTTGAGTTTTGGGTTCATTTAAGCTAATCTATATTATTATATAATGGATATTATTCCATAGAATTTCATCAATTAATTACAAATAAAATTTTTAAAAACATAAAATTTGCTTCTAATGTAGAATGCTAATAAACACATAAACTTTACAAAAGATTTAATACATATATATGAATAAAATTTTTGATTTGAATTTGATTCTACAATAAAATCATTTTGGATAAATTTAATTCTATGGTAGAATTGCTTTGGATTATTTCATAAATTTTTAATGATTTTACAATAAAAAAAAGTTGTGTAATTTCATTTTTAATTTTTTAATTAAGATTTTTAACTATATTTTATATAAAAAAAGATAAATATATGTATTTTATGGTGGTTTTCTCTTGGATTCTATATAAGATGGTTCTATTTAGGGTGTATAATAGCTCAAACATTATAAATTTGGTCGTTCGATCGGTATGCATGTTATTTTTACTTAATTATCCTTATACTTAATTACTTATAGTTACTAATAAATAATAAATTTTCTTTTTCAAGTAAAACATGTTACCTTTTCAATTTTTCAATAACTAATTAATTTCATTTTTCAAGTAAAATACATTTTATTTTGTATTTTATCTAACTTAAATTTTTCCTTTTCTAAAAATATTATGAGCATTTATATTTAATAAAATAAAATAAAATATTATAATTATAATTACTAATAATTAGCCAATTATCTTTTTCAGCTAAAATACGTTATTTTTCTATTTTTTTACTAAAACATATTCGAGTAGCTTTATTTTAGTAAAAAAATAATATAATAACTAATAACTAACGTATTACGTTTTTCAGATAAAATATATCATCTTTTCTAAATTAAAACCCATCATTTTCTAAAAATATTACGGACAACATATCTATACTATTATATAAAAGCCGAAACATTAAAAGTTTGGTTGGTTGGTTGGTTGGTCGGTCGGTCGGTCGGTACGGTACCTGTTGATTTTACTTATTTACCCTTATTCAAATAAAATCCATTTCCTTTTTCAGGTTAAACATATTATATTTTCTATTTTTCAATAACTAAATAATTTCCTTTTCATGTAAAATATAATATCTTTTATATTTTATCTAACTAAAATTTCTCCATTATTAATCAATTTCCTTTTTCAGGTTAAACATATTACCTTTTCTATTTTTCAATAACCTGAAAATACAATATCTTTTACATTTTATCTAACTAAAATTTCTCCCTTTTTAAAAACACTATTATAATTAATATTAACTAATCAATTACCTTTTCAGCCAAAACACGTTACCTTTTCTATTTTCTCTAACTAAAATCTCACTTTTTCCAATTATATCATGGGCGGTTACCTTTTTCAGCCAATACACGTTACCTTTTTTCTTTTCTTTTACTAAAACCTCTCTTTTCCAATTATATCACGGGAGTTTCTATTTAATAAAAATAAAATAATAATATTATAATACTAATAATTAACCGATTACATTTTTCAACCAAAACTTATCATATTTTCTATATTTTCTAACTAAAATCCCTCTTTTTCTAAAATATCACAGATAACATTTATATAATTATTATCAAATCATTTCATATAAATATTTAAGCCTCCAGAATTCATGTTTCAAAAAAATTAATCTAAACTAATAAAAAATATTTATATAATATTAAAAAAATCCGTGTATCGCACAAGTTTTAAGCTAGTATTTAATTATTATCAGATTATATCATTTAAAATTTTAGCTTTACAAAATTCATGTCTTGAAATTTTTAATTTAAATTAAAAAAAATTAATATGTTAATGAATACGGATTAAGCTAGTGAAATTATAGTTCAGCAAACGAGAAAAAGGACAAAACATTCGGATAAAATGAAGAGTCAAATTTATTCCCGTTCACTAAAATATACTGTACAAACTTAACAGCAAAACCAAACTTGAGTGCTGATGCCCAAACCGGCTGCAACTGAATTTTGATTATTTATTTACATACACAATACATACACATAGAGACCAACCATTTTTGTCTCATATACTCAACAGAATCATGTTTTTGATGATGCTAGAATCCTGCTATAACATAAGCCATGGCATCTTTCTCTTCACTACCATCTATGCACACATATAAAAGCAGACATACACTCACCTTTTCCCACCAAACAAAGTATTTTCTTCATTTTTTCTTGATTTTAACACCCACAATTTGATACCCAGAAGCTAAAATTTAAATACTATGTCTACTAGCATTCTTGAAACCCCATTAACAAGAAGTAATCTTTTTGTATGTAGCACCAGTTTATTGTCTCAAAGTTCCAACCTTTTTATTAATTCCAGCACTTTTGAGTTGAAAAGCTGCAGACCCAGATGTCAGAAACATAAATTTTCATGTTTAAAGTCCTTGACTTTTCAAGATGATGATATGAAATTTGGGTTTTATAGGTTGAATAGGAGAAAGAGAAAGTCCAATTTTACATTGAATTCTGTGTTGAATGTAGAGAAAGAAGTGGAGAGTGATGAAAGTGTGGGAATGGGTAGGAGTAAAGAGTATGATGCTATTGTGATTGGGTCAGGGATTGGTGGTTTAGTTGCAGCAACACAGTTGGCTGTGAAGGGAGCTAAGGTTTTAGTGCTCGAAAAATATTTGATTCCTGGTGGGAGCTCTGGATATTATGAAAGGGATGGTTTTACATTTGATGTTGGATCATCTGTGATGTTCGGCTTTAGCGATAAGGTTAGCTACTAATTATCGTTGTACTTGAGAATATCTATATGCTAGGTTTTCGGTTGTGAGAAATTGTGCATATTAATTCAATGTGATTGTAGAGGATTCTAATGGTATGTTTATATTTGTGATGACAGAAAATTGGTTTTACAATTGGCTAGTTTTACTTTGCATTGTTTGAACAATTTTTTGCCCTAAAATTGTATTGTTCGGAATTTGATAGGAAATGGATATTCATAGTGATATTTGGGAATTGCATTCTTTTAGTTGCTAAGGGTAGCTATATTTAGTAGTTTAACCTTCTGCATTATATAGGTAAATCCTTTAAACCAACGTTTTGCTATGTAGAGTTAGCATGTTAGCTCTTGCAATCTTGTCTTGCGGTAGCGGAAGAATTCTTTTTGCTCAGAGTTGACACGTACAGATGTGTTTTACTGCGTGTACCTGTGGAACAAGTTTTATATTACTTTCTGGTGATGTACCAGAAAAGCAGTACCTCCTGCAGCATATACATTTATACATGCTAAAAAAAAAAAAATTAATGGTCACCAGCAACTTGAGAAATTAGGGTGGTTCCATGGTCAAATTTTTTTGAGCTTAAGCCTGACCACTGTATTGCATTTTGAGTAAATCTTTAATGATTTTATTGTTTGTTTAAAATTATCCACATGCATAACTAAGCTGAATGCAGTATTTCTGCCAAGTTTCCATGCATATACTTCATGTTACATTATACTTAAATTAATCTCTTATATAGAATTTAGTGCGACAAAATTTTCAGAAAATCCGGTAACTCGCTATTCGACCTTGTGTAATTGTTGAGTGATGAGTATTTGTCTCCATAACTTCATCTAGTACTTTGGCAGGGGAATCTAAACTTAATAACTCAAGCATTGGCAGCAGTTGGCTGTAAGATGGAGGTGATACCTGACCCCAGTACCGTGCATTTTCATCTACCTAGTAATCTTTCTGTTCGAGTACATAGAGAATATAATGAGTTCTTCACCGAACTCGCAAGCAAATTTCCACATGAAAAGGAAGGAATATATAAATTTTACGGTGAATGCTGGAAGGTTTGTTTTTCTTAAGGTGACTGCAATTTCTAGGGTTCTTTTCATACTGTTATTAGCACAAATGTTTACCAAATTACATGTACATTTCCTAGATTTTCAATGCCTTGAACTCATTGGAACTGAAGTCACTTGAGGAGCCAATCTATCTGTTCGGGCAGTTCTTTAAAAAGCCTATGGAATGCCTAACACTAGGTAATTACTAGTGTAATTATCGACATTCCGTTAATCTAAGTTCATGAAAATTCAAATGGCACCTATATTACAGCCAGGTTTATGGCACATTTATAGATTTGCAATCGTTGTAATGAGCGATATTATAGCCATTCAAAATTGCCTGGCCCAGAACTATAATAGTCTTTTAATATACCTACCTGGTTCTTGATCTTCATTAATGTTGTTGTCATGTTTCTAAACAATCTGTGGACAGTCATGGTTCATATTATCAAAATTATGAATCACTGTTTTATTTAGTAGCTGACATTTGCTTAGTATTTCCAATTCCTTAAGTTGCAAAAGTATATTGATAACCAATCCAATAAACCTCTGGAGATTCTATTTAACATGATATGCTTTGCAGCATACTATCTGCCTCAAAATGCTGGAGACATAGCTCGGAAGTACATAAAAGATCCACAGGTGCTGTCCTTTATAGATGCTGAGGTAGGTGAGAGCTGTCCTCTCGAAGTTTTTGATTTACCTTTGATGCTTTTACTGTTTTAGAATTTGCCTGACACAAGGTATCTGAAATAATAACATATATCTATGCTGGTAATTATGCAGTGCTTTATTGTGAGTACCGTCAATGCATTGAAGACACCAATGATCAACGCAAGCATGGTAACTTGTTCGACTGGATTTTGTTGCTCAGTTTTCTTCCTATTATGAATCTCATATACTGCATATGCCAGGTTCTATGTGACAGACACTATGGGGGAATTAACTATCCGGTTGGTGGGGTTGGCGGGATCGCAAAATCATTAGCAAAAGGGTTAGTCGATCAGGGAAGTGAAATACATTACAAAGCAAATGTTAAGAGCATTATACTTGAAAATGGAAAAGCCGTAAGTTTAAACTTTGTCTAGACTAGATGATACTGGAATTTGTATATTTATGATGTATACAAAGATAAATTTAACCTCACGTTAGTAACCTTCATCTTGTAGGTAGGAGTTCGGCTGGTGAATGGAAATGAGTTATTTGCTAAGAACATAATTTCAAATGCTACCAGATGGGATACTTTTGGTTAGTCTGCAACTATTTTGAACTATGAGTAATTTTACTGTGTTGTATGGGGATGATTATAAACTGAGGTTTTTCCACCTCTCTGTAAAAATTGCCTATTCATATAAATAATTACACTACAGGGAAGCTTTTAAAACAGGATGAATTACCTAAAGAAGAAGAAAATTTTCAGAAACTTTACATGAAGGCCCCATCATTTCTTTCTATTCATTTGGGAGTTAAATCCGATGTTTTGCCACCAGATACGGATTGCCACCATTTTGTTCTTGAGGTATTCAGTAATTTCAGCAACTCTTGTCTTTGACTGTGTTGGGATCCTGATCAAGGCATCAAGCATGCATGTTGATAACATATAGTCACTTTTAATTTCCCTGTTATTTGATAGGATGATTGGGAAAATTTAGAGGTGCCATATGGTAGTATATTTCTGAGCATTCCGACTGTCTTGGATTCGTCATTAGCCCCAGAAGGGAATCATATTCTTCACATATTTACAACTTCTTCCATAGAGGACTGGCAGGTGTTTTATATATATCCATATCCTGTGCAACAGTTCACATGATTTCTTTTTGAATTCTTTCCTAGTTATGGATTTTCATAACTTCTTATAACTTCTTTCATAGTAAGTAACGCGGTCTTTGTTTTCAATTTACCAGGGGATCTCACAGAAAGATTATGAGAAAAAGAAGGAGCTTGTAGCTGACAAGATTATAAGCCGACTGGAAAAGAAACTTTTTCCTGGTCTCAAGGCTTCCATTGTTTTTAAGGAGGTACTTCACAACATCATTTGTTTTGTAATTGATGATGTTTAGCTGTGCCATTCTTAATGAGAATCAGTGCTATCTATATCTCTCTCTTATTCCAAGGAACTGGTTATATATATTTTGCATTCTAGTATTACCATTCTCTGTGGATCAAATTTATGTTACTATTCTTTGTGCATATTCTAAAAGTTAATACTTTTATAGATAAGATTTGACATTAACAGTAACCATTACAGGTTGGGACACCTAAGACACACCGGCGCTACCTTGCTCGTGATAGTGGTACCTATGGACCAATGCCACAGGGTACTCCAAAGGGGTTATTGGGAATGCCATTTAATACAACTGTAAGTTCAATCACCTTTAGATGATGTCTTTATCAGAAACTTCAAAGAATAATATGTAATTTTTGTGTAATGGCTTTGCAGGCAATTGATGGGTTGTACTGTGTGGGGGATAGTTGCTTTCCAGGACAAGGTGTTATAGCTGTTGCATTCTCAGGAGTGATGTGTGCTCATCGAGTAGCTGCTGATTTAGGTAAGTAGGATGTTGAACTTTCCCTGCAATAGAAATTTCTTGAAGTCTTTGCTGAAAGTTCTATGTTCTAGTTTTTTGAGGATAATCTAAATGCATTTTGGTGTATAATTAGTTTCTTATACAGGGCTGAATCACCTACATCAGTCAACCTTGGAATAAACTGCATGAGTATTTCATACAATTAATTGTGTTTCCTTCTGCTAGGGCTTGAGAAGAAGTCCCCCATACTGGATACAGCTCTTCTTCGCCTTCTGGGTTGGTTCAGGACACTGGCATAAAGAGTTCAAACACAAAATGTGACTTATATGAGGGGCAGGAGTTTGCAACTGATACGAGGTCATTATAATTTTGATATCTTATTTTCTCCAAGGAATTTAATCTAGGTATCATGGAAATAGGGAAAGTTATATTTTGTTTTGTGAACTACAGCAGATTTATTTTTCTTATATATAACAAAGCTTACTCGTGATGTTAAAATCTTGTGTCTTGTATGCATTTCTTCCACTAATTTTCATTCAATTAACAAATTCATAATAACTAAGCTTCCTTCAGTTCATAATATACTGAGGCTGCAATACGGAAATATGTTTAGTATAAAGTCTAATTGACCACTACCCTAGTTTCTTTAAGTTCATCAATGCATAAAATTAATTTTCCACGACCTTGGGAAAGAAAATCCCATAAGGTTTATTCATGAGAAAGTGATAGCACAAAATACGAACAGAATTTTGTAAGATTGCTTGTTATAGTCTCTTATTTCATAAGATTATCCTCAGTTGTGAATGGAAAAATAAAAAATATTGTAAACAAGAACAGAAAAGACATAATTTCTATAAGCACCATAAACCTGATTCTTTGCTATAATGTATCTTCCACTGATTGGACATGTATCTCAACAATCTGCCATCAACTTGAAAACTGGTGATTGTATCTTAAACTCATAGTTGGATATGAAAAGCGGTAAGGATTTATAGGCCAAATTAAGAGGCAAATTTCACATCAACTTTAATGCTGCGAACTGGAGTTACAGTTTGTCTAATCTCCTAGGAAATTGATACTAGTTTATTGAAAGTTTCTGATGGAAGACACTGGGGATGGAAATAATGAATTCCCTTTCTTTAGTTTCTGGCTTCATGCCTACGCAGAATTGCTCTTCAAGTTACACAAGCCAAGTAGCTAACTTGGTTAAGTTTCCTGCTTGTTATTATTTTAATAAGCTCATTTTTTATAGCGCTTATTGTGTGATTCATTATTATTCAGTGGAGCTTCATCCTCCGCAAAGATAGGTATGCCAAGAGACGATAGCCAAAAACCATGGCTACCAGGGCACAGACGTCAGTTGCACCACCCTCTAATTTTATTCCATCCATTTCCTGAATCACATCTTCATAGTGCACTTTCAGGAGAAGTTTGTAAGTGTGATAGTTAAAAGAGATATAGCGGAGCCATGATATGAATATTGGAACATTCTGAAAATAAGAGGTGAAATGTCCTGAATTAGTTGCATCTTACATCTGTTATCCAAGAAAAAGATACAACACCACTAGTTTATATAGTTAAGATGTATGCTTACCCCAACAAAGTACCCACCAGCCAACATGAATGTCATCACTATTACAGAGGCGAAGGTAGTTGCCTTCTTCAAGTCCATCAGTGTAGCACCAATAGCTAATCCAAGTCCCTGCAATGTTCTCTAGTTGTAGTAAATGATAGTAGGAACTAGGATATGTTGTCGTTGTACTATAATTCATTAGACGAGGGAGGTGTACGGTGTACCTGAGCTGCAACTATGCAGATGAAAACTATAAGCATGGTTAGGAAAAATGCTTTTGCACTATGTTTCAGGCCTGCCATAAAATAGACTATACTAAGGAAAAGTAGTGGCAGTAAAAGGTCAAGTGGAAGGTCGCTTGTAGTTCTAGCCACAAAATATGCACTTAATCTGTACATGTCGGCTGCTCGTTCTTTTTTTAGCATAGCTCTTTCCTGTGGAAATGTGTAGATTGCTGTGAAAACTGGAAAATATCCCCAGAAGACAGCAATGAAGAACAATAGACCTGCCTGAAAGAAAAATTGAAAGGTTGAAATCTAAGTTTTTCTTATTTGACCCGAAGAAATATTAGTGAGTGGGAAGGATATTTAAAGATATGTAGAGAAGGCAACGGAGTTGTAAATTGAAGTGCATATTAATTTTTTATTTTTTTTTTGAAGCATGCATCCAAAAGGCTGCACATGTAGACTACTAAGAGAGGACTGGCAAACAGTTTCATAGAATATCAAACACAGTCATACAGGATTGGCTACCTGATCGTGAAGTTCTTCAGCTTTATCACCACCCGATTGCCACCAAAGCAGTCCCACAATTATTGCAGTTATGACTATTTGGCCAAGTCTTAACCAGCTAAAGTATTCATGTTGCCGTTCTTTGAGTCCTCGCCAGAATAATATGCAGAACTGTTTCCTCCAGCTTGCTCCCCATTCTCGTTTTTCAGAACACACCTTTGACTTTGTTTCTTCATCAATGATTATGGGAATCGTAAGTCTCATCTTCACATTTTCAGCAACTTGTGTCTCACAGGCCTCCACCAGATACTGTCCAGAAATATTATATATGTTATCAGTAATACAAGTATTCTCAGCTGCCACTTTTCAGATTCTCATTCTTTTTCATCACATATTATCATATAAAGGTAAAAGTCATTGGGGTTTAAATCTAGTCACATTTGTTGATCACTTGAGCTGTAGGGTTGTTTCTTAAAACTAAAGTTCACTAGTCATAAATAATGTTTACACTCTTTTACTAGTATTACACCCTAGAGGCTGATTCTTGATCGAAATATTTTATAATATCACCTCATGAACCATTGTTGGAGATGGTTTTCCATTCTTGCTTTCTCTGTCTATATTCCCTACATGCACTCTGTCCTTCAATTCCATCGGGACAGAAACATCATTCAAGTTTCCATTTGCAAGATCTATGAGGAACTCAGCTGGGTTCATAGCAATCAGAGGAGAACATCCTATGGATGAAAAATATTTCATAACTTCTGATGCCTTTCCGAAGTAAAGCATGCTGCCTTTGTCAAGAAGAATCAACTTGTCAAACTTGTGGAAGAGCCTGCTTGATGGCTGATGAATTGTAGTAATAATTGTCTTCCCACCCTGCCAAATTTGAAAATTAGTTCCAACATTAGACTGAAAGCACTGACAACTTCATTGTTCCCAAGGATATTCCATCTTATGAACAATATAGGATCCAAATTCAACTGAGATATACCTCAGCAATATCTTGCAAAACTTGAATGATTCTCAGAGCGGTTGTAGAGTCTAATCCGGAGGTAGGTTCGTCAAGGAACAAGAGGGAAGGATTCATTATAATCTCATTTCCTATGCAAACACGCTTCCTTTCTCCACCTGAAATTCCCCTTACATAGGAACCACCTATCATGCTGTCTTGACACCTGTCCACAATGTTATTCTTACTGAATAGTTTTACGCTAAAGACGCTTTCTAATCAGCAATTTTTCAGGTCATTAAATTTAACAAACTTACCTCTCCAAGCCAAGTTCAGAGATTATATTTGTGGCCCGTTCCTCCTTTTCCTGCTTTGTTAGTGTCATTGGTAGCCGCAGTAGAGCTGCATATGTTAATGTTTCCTTTACTGTAAGATGAGGAAATAGTACGTCGTCTTGTGTCACAAATCCTATCCTGCCATATGGTCCATGTTAGATGAAGTATAGTTTGGTTTTCAATAGGCATATCAGAAATCTAGGATAAGTTATTTCCAGTTCTTCTCCCTCCCATATGACCGACCACAGGTTGTGGATCCCCAAATCCTTAAAATCTAATGCAATGAAAATATTGTTACATACAACCCCCCCCCCCCCCCCCCCCAAAAAAAAAAAAATAGGAATTATTCAACTAGAATGAAGCTGGTCATACTCTAACATCCTATCAGGAAGCTAGTAAAACTGCTCTGTAATTGTATTTGGATCTCCCTCCACCATTTCTTGAATGGTCAAAAGTAGTACCTTGCATCTAAAGCTAGCCCTCTTTTGATTTATCATTCAGCAGTAGGTTCATTAATCTTGTTTTGTAATATTAGTTCAGGCTCGTTCTTGTTTATTTGCTAAAGCAAACCTGTTACGCACCTGCTCTTCAGAAACTTCGTATACAACTGATCATTGTAAGTGACTGAACCTCTTGGATTGATCTCTGCCACCCTGCCTCCTAGGACACTTAAGAGTGTAGTTTTTCCACATCCTGTTGGTCCCATAAGTGCCAGAACTTCTCCTGGGTTCACCGAACCAGTTATTCCATGTAGTATATTCTTCTCTTCTGTAAATGTCACTCCTTTAATAATAACCTTGTAGGTCACTTCCGTGAACTGCATGAAGTGCAGAGAAAATTCAAATTAATGCCTACCTTCTTAGTTTAATATGCGGTTTTGAAAAGTAATATAACTTATAGTATATGTTTGATTCTCTATACTTCATTTTTTGAAACTTGTGCTTGCATATGAGCTCACTTGCCGATGCGACTGAAGTCACGTTAACATATGGGTATGGAGTGTGTGTGTTATATGTGTATCTGGATTGCATCTTTAGTCTGTTACACAGAAGATGATTTTTCTTATGAGTTATCTCGTTATTGTTTAAAGCATTGTGGAATAC
This sequence comes from Saposhnikovia divaricata, assembly GCA_036435485.1. Taxonomy (NCBI): domain Eukaryota; kingdom Viridiplantae; phylum Streptophyta; class Magnoliopsida; order Apiales; family Apiaceae; genus Saposhnikovia; species Saposhnikovia divaricata. The sequence goes on from CM071598.1 coordinate 30,020,907, forward strand.
TAAGGAAATTCTTGTACAGCACTGCCATAATAAGACTCAAAGATAACCAAGTTCAATGGGTCTTCTTGATCTAACTAAACAAACACCTCCATGGCCCGTTCAAATAGGTAGCAGCATACTGAAAAATCTACATGTCCCTAGGTTACGGCCTGGTATTTATTTTTCTGTGTATAGTGGGGATCAATATGCAATATTACATATGGCTTTATTAGAAGATATATCACCTTGAGGTAAAGTGGCACGGTTGGATCTGTCTGAATCTTCTTCTTAAGTGTACCAGCCTCGATATCTTCCGCTGCAAGAACATGTACGTTGTTTTTCAGTAAGCTTCGGTTTTCTTTCTAGCACTTGTAAATACTAGACTCTTTACGTTATATATTCCGGACTTTTTCAATATATATTTTTTTCTATTTATTTTTTCAATATATTCTCAATCAAACATCTGTGCAGTTTGAAATGTATATTATGATGTCTATGCGTTCTACGCGACTCTTGTTGGTTGTCTGTTTTTAAACTAGATGTAGTGTGCAATTGTGCATAATCCTGGTGTCTGTTTTGGTTTGGTTGGAGTGCAGACCAGATATAATGGAACGAGAAGGTATAAACGAAACTAGAAGCGTAAGGGAAGTCTTAAAAGATTTGAGCGATCAGAAATATGATGCTATAATTTATTGATGAGAAAATATTCAAAAGTTATGAGCGGGAGAAATGAACCTGGTTGATGAAACGAACGAGAAGGTATAAAGGAAACTAGAGGCGTAACAGAAGTCTTACAAGATTTGAGTGAAATATGATGCTGTAATTTATTAATGAGAAAATTTGCAAAAAGTTATGAGCGGGAAAAATGAACCATAGTCATGGTTGATGAAATGGAATTAACATGGAAGAAATGAAGATCACTTTAGATTAATGTACTCAATACATTAACGGTGGAAAAGATAGTTCAATAATATGAAGTAATAAGAGCTTACTTACTATTATAATCGTCATCGTCTTCACTTAAGAGCCTTGAATCAGCAATGTCATTGGAAGGGACAGTGAAGGAAGTAAATGGAAATCCCATGCTGGCACTTGAAGCTCGGCTTAGAGCAGCACTGCTGCTAAATTCGTCCACGTCAAATTTCATCATAGCAGACATTGATTTCCTTCTGTGCCTGCTGCTAGTACTCCCCGCACCTCCAGGAGATGCACTTAGTCCTCCTTTACTCATCGAATTTCTGGAGTTGTTCTCTGCTCCAGTGACCCCATCAGATAACACGCTCGGTGACCTCATTGGCGCTGACATTATCTCGATCTCCACTATTTGATCCGATTGTGTCCTCCTTAATCCCGTCGCTGAGCTTTTAGTATCCATTTCTAAGTAATATCGATCTGTCACTTTGCAATCTATATATTCCACATAAAACAGAAGTTAATTAATACAAGCATTCATTCATTCATACGTACGGTTAGGTGCATGTGAATATAGTTTGTTAAATAACTCTCAGTCTCATATGATACGTAGGTGCAAGTCATAAGGGCCTATCCTTCAACATGAAATATTACTTTGTATTAGTAAGGAATAGTAGCATACGTTGATAGTGAACTCTTGAGCCCTAGCTTGATCAGATAAGAGCAACAGAAGAAAGGCGCTTCTTACTTATATAAAGAGGCCAGCCAACTGTAATTACCAGAAGACCCCTCTAACAGGCTGAACTACTCCTGTTATTATCAATTGTAACAGTGCATAACTGCATATACTGCAAGTTGATATAGTTAATATCAATCATATTCATGGGACTAACGTACACACTACACATGTTGAAACAGTAGATTACTTTTTCATGTTTAATGATTTATTAACGTTACTGCATTCGAATTGATGATAATTGCATTGAGACATTGCGCCAACCTATTTGAAGAGGACTTGACAACAGACAACCCTCAGAAGTTGCCTGTCTTGTAGGCAACTGCCCAAAGTTTTTGTGGTTTTCCTCATATCTTCCATCGTCCACATCTAGAGGGCCAGCTTCGTACTGCATTGCCTTTGTTTTGTTTTTTCTTCTTCCTTTTCATTCCCTTGTAACTGGTTTACGATTACAGTAATACAAATCTATTTATAAATGAATCACATAATTATACTACTTACGAGCTCAAGTACAATCCTTACTAAAGCTAAAAATACCCAATATATTTGGAATATGGTTTAGAGAGTTTCTGAGTTATATAACAAATAATCGGTTCTATCTACATCATATGCAACAGTTGATTAAAGTAGCTACTTATCTTTGCTAAAATTATGGAGAGCAACAGAGTTGTAAGAAAGCCAAAAATGGTAAAAATGACATAAAAAGAATGAAGAGGCGGTGCCGGAGCAGAGAGGGAACTGAACAGGAAGAGGGTATCTGACAGTGTCCCGAGAAACCTGTAGAAGGTTCAAGACACACTTAACTAGCACTACTAGTACACATTTCATATCTGCAACATTAACTTTTTACCCAACTCAACAACTACAGTGCTAAATGAGCATCGATCACTAATATTTGCGTACATTTTATCCTTGTAAATTAATTTAATCATCTAATAAGATATATCGAATATGTTTAATTTAATTTAAATGCATAGGTTGATTGTTCACCATTTAACCCTTCATTTTCTCCCCTCATTTTCTCCAGCCAAGAAGATGACAATTGACATGAATTGTGTAATCTCCGAAATGACAAGAACTTGTGGGACTGAAATAAACGCATAGGCCAGAGTACAACAGATGCCAGTCAATCGTACTCGTCAATAATTGACTTGAATATCAGATACGGATGGACCTTCATAACTGATGCATGGACCGTTGCAGTCTAGCTGATACGTACATTGGCTCAATATTGTGTAATTGGATTATATAATAACAAAACTTCTGTTTATTAATTAGATTTTTTTTGATATGATAATGTTAGTTTTAGGTGCAATTTGAGTTTAAAATCGCACTCCACTTTAACTAAGAATTTTTAATGCTTCAGGATTTCTGTGTCATGATCTGGACATCTGGCTTCTTGCGTAAACCAATTTGCTGTGCTGGTATATGTCAAGCTTGTAGAGAAGGGACTTCTATCGAAACTGTTAACAGACAGGCATCGTTCCCCAACGGACGTGCATTTGTAATCAAATAGGTCTGATATCTTCTAAAAGGAACCAATCACGCAAAATGTAGCAACCATGTCCATGCCAAACATGCAGAAATAATGCAATATCATAAGCACTGTGAAAAACTGCTAAAGACTCCCCCTTGCTTCTGTTAACGGTATACATGGCAACTTGGTGCATCAGTCACGTGAGCTCCATATACAACATCAAATAGCACAAAGGACAAATGAAGAGTGTGCTACAAAGCAACAAAAGAGGCCTCCAATCTAATTAGGACAGCTGTCAATTAATTAGTTGAGAGAGAGATATTTTCCTTTATATTCAGCTAGTAACCACACAATGTATTAAGCTTTTCATAATGTAATATACAGCTATGAACTTAGTTTTCTTCTTCTTCAAGCTATTTTACATTTCTGCATAATTCTATCTATATTTTGTCATGGTATCAGAGCATTTGCTCGATTCTTCTCAGTAACTTGGTTTGTTTTTCATTTATTTGTTTACCCTTTGTGTGCTTCGTTGTTCTTTTTGTCCGTACAACCATGGCAAATCCAACGACCCAAGCTTCTTACTCGTCTACTCTTACTGGTGCTTCTTCTACATCTCCTGTGGATGTTAATCATCCTTATTTTCTCTCAACATCAGATAACCCAGGCATGACTCTCACTACGATTGTTCTTAATGAAAATAATTACTCACAGTGGAGTAGATCTATGGAGATTGCTCTATCATCCAAGCTTAAACTCGGTTTTGCGGATACGTGAGCTCCATATACAACATCAAATAGCACAAAGGACAAATGAATTGGCTGCATTAGAGACAAATGACACATGGGACATTGTTCCTTTACCTGCAAACAAAAAGTTAGTGGATTGTAAGTGGGTTTACAAAGTTAAATACCTACCAACAGGTGAGGTCGAACGATACAAGGCTCGGTTAGTTGCAAAAGGGTTTACACAAACTGAGGGTGTGGACTACTTTGAAACCTTTGCCCCAGTTGCCAAAATTACATCATTTCGCACCTTGATTGCTGTGGCTGCAGCTAAGAATTGGAGCATTGATCAACTTGATGTTACAAACGCGTTTCTTCATGGCGATCTCACTGAAGAAGTATACATGGCCCTTCCACCAGGCTATTCTCCTCCAGCATCTATTCAGGCTCTATACCCTGGACAAACCCTAGTATGCAAGTTGAAAAAGTCTCTGTATGGCCTTAAACAGGCACCTCGCCAATGGTTCATCAAACTGTACACTGCCCTACTTAAATTTGGTTTCTCTCAATCTGTAAGTGATCACAGTCTCTTTACTTTCAAATCAGGTTCTTCAATTGTCACTCTACTTGTCTATGTTGATGATATGGTGTGTTGAGTATTGAATACAGTAAAAGAATACAGAGGGGGGGTGAATGGATTCTTGAACTTTTCTTTGTTCTTGAATCTTTGCAGCAAGATATGTGTTGAATGTGTGAGATATGTAAGTACAGATAACAAAGACAAACACAACACAATATCACTTTAATCTAATATTTTATTAGATAAAGATTTTGCTACAATCTGTGAATACAAATGGTAGTATTCTTAGCTTCGTTTTTCTTAGAGAGATATTTCTTGAGATGTATATTGAAAAACTTATCACTCTCTCTATCTCTCTCTCTCTCTCTCTCTCTCTCTCTCTCTCCCTCTCTCCCCCCTCTCTCTCTCTCTCTCTCTCTCTCTCTCTCTATAGCTAAGGAAGTGAGGCTGTATCCTTATAGACATGGATAAACCTACTTACTACAAATAAGGTAGGTAAACAAAATACTTTCCAGTCTGTCTATCTTATTTGAGTAAGAGTCCAAACGGTTACAGATTTGACTTTGCAAAGCCTGTTCAGATCCACTTCTTTAGCTCCTTGTCCCTTTGTCTTATCTCTCCAAGCTTCTTTGTAGGCTTTCCAATCTGCTTTATAGTACATAGTCAAATAAAGCGTCTTGGCTTGTTGCAGGTTTCTGACCTGTACAATTCTTCAGTATTTTGTCTCCCCGAATGTATTCGAGAAGTGGCTAAGTGATTGATTCGAGAACTCGAATTGACTTAATCGATAACTCCGAGTTCTCGAATAGTGTTATATTGACATATCGAATCACTTCTAGAATAGCTCTTTTCTCTGGGACTCCTTGAGATATTGAATAGAGCTTCTTGACATATTGGATCCCTGAGATGTCGAATAGCTTCCTTAGTCCTTGAGATATCGAATAGATCATTGACTTGTTGACTCTTAGAGAACTCGAATGATGCTTTGACTTGTTGACTCCATTAGTTCTCGAATAGAGTAATAAACATATCGAATCTCTGAGATATCGAATGAGATATCGAACAGTGTATTCAGAGATATCGAATAGTGTCTTCTGAGATATCGAATCTCTGACTTCTCGAATGCTAGACTTCTCGAATAGACAAATGTACTTCTCGAATTGGTACTTAGGCAAATTCTTCTTTTCTTCAAATCCCAACTGTGATTATTTGGCAGTCTTTATCTCCTTGCTTGAGGCATGAACCTTGGAACTTCTTTCAAGCATTATTCTTGACTTTATAATTACAGTAACACAACTAGAATTTGATGCCTATTACAAGTACAGAACAAATAGAAACTCTACAACTAGAGGTTCCCTCAGTTAAGAGGTCATGTAGGTAATGCATAGCATTACTCATACTTAGGCTTGTTATTAGATGTATTCAGGCATGCCTCTGTGACTAACAATCTCCCCCAAATTGTGAGTAAGACCCTTAGTCACAATTTCATGTCTGATAACAAGCCTAACATACATAAAGATAAAACTTGACAGTACATGTATGAATTTTGATCAGCAATGTGAATAGAACTACAGGGTGAGTAATCTTACAGCCTATAATGAAGTACTAGCCATTGTCATTAGTTTCCCTTTCCATAGCTTTGGCTTGCAAATCATCATATGCTTTCTGTCTTCTTTCTTTCTCCTTCCTTGTATGCTCATCCAAAGCTTTTAATATTTCTGTCATAGCATCCAGTTCCTCAAGCAAAATTGAGTCTTTGAAATCTTCAAGTACTGGTTTCAGAATGTTTACAGGATAGTGGTTGAGTAGATTCATTTTGATGTGGACCTGATCCCCATTTCTCCTCCTATACTTCACCACATAGGGGTTAAACTGAACTCTACACAATCCCTTTGCCCTTAGCTTTTCTGCTTCAATCTCCAGTCTCTCAATTTCTTTCTCCCTTGCTAGCCATTTCTCAAGACACTCTTTTCTGATTTTCTCCTTATGATCTCTCTTCATCTTCACAAAATCAATTAGCTCCAGCTTCCATACTCTTTCCACTTTATCTTCTGAGCTCAACAATGCAATGATTCTTTCTATGTCATGTAGTTTGCCCCAGTGTTGACATCCTCCTTGTTTGAATTTCTCCTCCCTTCCATCAGTATATTTGATCTCAAGGCAGTTATCAACAATGGCAACATGATAGATTCTTTGAGCTTGTAAGAATTGCAGTTGGTCTTCATCAAAATCTTCATCTAGTGGTTGGAGTTTTAAGCCTCGATAGATTGTCAGAGTCCTTGACTTGGATAGCTTTGGTTTCCTTGCAGCTTGTTTGAATTTGATCCTTTTGACATGGTTGCCTGGCAGTAGCATGTGACCTTTGTTTGTGGACCATTGTAGTATTCCATTAGCAGTATGCTTTTTGAAATGTACAGATGGTTTCTTGACTTGAATCTTCTTCTCTTCTTGAGGTGGTAAAACAGTTGCAGAAGCCATGGGATTAGATTTTGGTAGGTCATTACTAACAGCATTCACCCTAGACTTAGAGTCTTGTGTTGTGGTGAGATTACTGCTAGCAATGCCTAAGGCTTGCTGTTTTCCATTCTTCCTCTCATAGACTTTGCCTTGGTCATCATCCTTCTTATCCTTGCTGTCTTTCTTCTTCTTCTTATCCTCATCCTCCTTATCACTCCTGCGATGACTTCTCCTCCCATCACTCTTGTCTTCATCTTCATCATCCTTATTCCTCCTTGGCTTCACTATTTCTGGAATTACACCAGTTGCAATGAATGATCTGAGAATGTGCAGTGCCTCTATCTCTTCAGCAGTACTTGTCCCCTTTTTCTTTTGCAGTAGATCAATGATGGCAATAATGAGTCTGTGATTTCGAGAAGTGAGATCATTGGGAATGACCAATTGTTTAATCTCTTCAATTCTGGTGCCAGACTGATAGATGATGGTCCATGGCTTCTTAATCACTTCTGGCAGCCTTGAAGGTTGGCCATTCCTAAAGTCATCATACAGACTCTTATTGTTTTCATTTACATTCCTCTTCTCTATGAGCTCTATCAGTGCATCTATCTCTGAATGTTTCAAGGCATGTAGAGTTTTGTAGGTTAGATGCCAAATTCTGGATTTTGCTACCATCATTACTTCCTTGAGCCATGAGCTATTAACTTTTCTAGGTACCACAGTGAAGTAATCAAGTAATCGATCTGATCCTTCAAGCTCCTTAGATACAATTGAGTGTCACCAGCCTGTTCTCTTGAGACTTTCAGAAACTCCAAGAATGCATCATCATGATAAACATTTGAGTTTGCAATTTCTTGTAGCTTGGCCTCAGTGACCACCTTCACTTCTACAGGCTTGGCACTTTTAGATATGGAGAGTGAAGGTTTATCAGATGGCATACTCCCTGCAACCACTGTGGTTGTGATAGTTTGTTTTTGACCACTGGAAGTAGTGATGTGCACAGTTGGTAGAGTGACAACTGGCAGATATGTAGGAGGCTCATCAATTTTGTCTTTTCCTTTGCCAGGCACATGAATTAGAGATTTTGCAGTTCTTTGATGAGCACCTTCAGTGATTTTGATGCCCTTTACTGGTGGTTTCTCCCCCTTTGTATTTGAGTTCCTTGATGTCCTCTTCTCCCCCTTAGGCTTGTTGTCAGGCACAGAGGCTGTAGTGTTGACCTTTGGGGTTGAAGATTCTTCAGGTAGAGGGAGACCCATGTGCTTCATCATTGCAGACAACATTGATTGTTGATGCAGAAGAACATCAGCTGTGGTGGTGGCTTGAGTGTTCAGCTGCTCAGTGAGAGTTTGTACCTTGTCTGTAAGATGAGCATTGGACTTAGTGAGAGTAGCTTCCTCCTTTTCAAGTGCATCGACCTTACTGAATAATGCAGTAGATTTGAAGCCAGACAGGGATTGTTCTTTAAGTCTCTGTACTTCAAATCTAGACAGCTCATGCACAGGAACCTCAGTTACCAGCTTGTCTCCATATTGATTTGCAAAGAGTGTCCTAAGCATGGCATTGGCATCTGTAGTCTGATCAGATAGAATTTGAAATTTGCTTCCTGGACCTGTGACTGTATCTTTAAGGAGAGCTAGACCATTATCCATCTTGGTGCAGGTGGTGTTGAAGTGTCTGATATCTTTGACCACACTGTCTAGTTGGAGAAATTTGGCATCAAAGGCCCTCTTTATCTCTTCTACTGAAGTGGCTGTCTTGTCACTCACCTTGTTGACTTCAGTTTTGACTCCCTTGCCAAGATAGTGTGTAGCCTTGAGGAAACCCTTGTAAGAATCATTGACAGCTTCATACACTTCACTAGGGGACAGGGATTTTGCATTTGAACCCAGTGAAGTGATGTATTCCTCTCTAAGATATTGAAGTGCTTCACTGAGAGTTACATCATACTTTCCTTGCATCCAGGCATCTACATTGCCATCTCTCTCAGCATCATCAATAATCTTGGCCTTCTGCATCTTCACATCATCCCTATGGCATAGTAGGATGGCTTCATAATCTGGATTTGAGATGTTGGAGGTGACAAGGTTCTGGGCTATTTTGACAAACTCAGGAATCTGATCCACAACATAGCTTTGGAGAGCGTCAATGGACATTTGTGGTGGAACAGACCCCGATCCTGAAGCACTGTCATGTTGCACAGGCTTCAGCCATTGAGACAAAAAGTGAGAGCTAGAGCTAGGCAAGCTAGACTCCTCAGTTACAGATGCAACTTCTGTAACTGGATGAAAAAACTCTGCTACTGTTGTCTCCACAGAAGTGGGATGAGTTACAACAGTAGTTGACACAGGCACAGAGTCTCTAGTTAAAACTAGTGAATCCTCCGTGTTTGTGATGGTGTCATTAGGAGATGCCCCAGCATGCATTCCCTGACCATCTAAATGTGGTACCTGGGTGGTGAGCAAGGTGTCATGCACCAAGTCACTTGAATCCATTGGCTCATCAAGAGAAAAGAATTCTTGATGATCAATGCCTTGCTCCTCAATTGCTTGAGTTGCAGGCTCCAAAGAAATATGAGTGGTAGATTCTGAAGAGAAGTGTGTTGTAGATTAGATTTTGGCAACTCCCCCTGAGAGATAGAGGGAGTTTCAGTTGTGATGTGCTCTCCACTCAGTGTTGTGCCAGCCTTATCACTCCCATGTGCTGACTCTGTACAAGTAGGTGCATTGGGGAGAATGCTTGATTCTATAGATGCACCCTGTTGAGAGGATACACCTAGTGAGCTGTTTGCCCCTGATTTTACAACTTCAGCCATTTGGGTGACTGAGGAGGTGGTTTTAGACTTCTATTCTTCTTCTTTGGCCTTAGTAAGGGTGACTCAGGTTCCTCACTTGCTATGCCTAATTCTACAGCCAAGGCTGCTTCAGTTAAGATTTTTAAAGGTTCAGAAGCAACCTGTTTTCTCTTCTTTTTACTAACATCATCCTTTTGAGAGGATGATGCAGTTGTCTCTGTGTTTGGTAAAGTGTTTGGCTGAGAGGGTTGGTTAGCAGGCCCTGGGTTAGTATTTTGCTCTACTTGCTTGGGCCTAGCTAACTCAGATTTTGAGGCACATATTGGCATGTTGTGGGGGTAAGTTCTAAATAAATTCTCCATAATGGGAGTTATTTTGAGCCTTACATCCACATCATTCCTAGTCTCCAAGCTACCAAAAATGAGTTTGGTCATGGATTTCGGATAGCATATTCTATTTTTGTCTAACCCAGTCAATTCAATCAATTTAACATCTATGAAATTAAGTACAGATTGAATAAAGCGAGGGAAGAAAATTTCATTACCTCTCTTGTCTGAGTTCTTACCAAGTCTCCCATACAATTCTTGCATTATGATCAAACCAACATCAATCTTTCTCCCATATGCTAGAGCATATCCTATTTGTTGAAAAGGTGTGCTGATTTGATCAAAGCTAGATTTCCTTGCTGTGAAGACTTGAAGAAGAATGGCAAAGACATAGCTCCATTCCTTCCTCAAGTACTTCCTATTCAAATTTCCAAGCTTGATTCTATCTGAGTAGTTGATAAAATCAAAGAAATCTTCCAATTCCTGATCAGTTGCTTGACTGTCATACACTCCTTGTTGTAACCCCAGTGCTTGATTCATATTTTCAGTAGTGATGGTGATTTCCTTGTCCTGAATCTTGCAATAGATTACGTATGAAGTTATTGCATTCTCTAGGGCCACGACCTCCACAGTAGCAGTTCTCAAAACTGTTCTAGTAAATCTAGATACAGAGTTGGGTTAGCTGAGAGTGCATCCTTGATGTATGATTCAGCCATCCATCGAACGAAGCACTTAAAGTTTGCATTGGGTGTTTCAACATCGTTGGTTATTGCTATGAAATTGGTGTGTTTAGGAATTGTGAGTTGGGTATTTGCCATTGTTACACAGAGAGATGAGAAGAGAATGAAGGTTGAAGAAGAAATTTAGCTTTTGACGTTAGGGTTTACAGAGGTTTTGGAACTTTGGCTACCTGAGAAATCGAATGAAATGATTTGAACAGTTGTGGAATTGTATATATGTGAATGACTTGAGTTGTCGATTAGATGTACGTTTTGTATCGACAAGTCAGTCATTCGAGAAGTATAAAACAACTATTCGATAAGTCAAGAAAGGCTTATTCGATATCTCAAGCAGTTTGTAACTCACAGCTGGCAGTTATTTAACTCAGAAAATAATTCTAAGCTGAATAAACTATGTTTTTATGAGTGAGATGAAATTTTGAATATAAATCCAAAAAGCGATTAAGTGTCAGCGAGAAATCAACCTTTTCAAATGATTCGATAACTCAAATACAGTATTCGAGAACTCCATCATTAGAGAACTAAAATACTCTATTCGAGAACTCAAAGTGTGCTATTCGATTTCTCAAAAGACACTATTCGAGAACTCAGAAGGGTTCTTGATAGGCCTATTCGAGAACTCGAGCCATGACAAAACAATGAACCATTTGAGAAGTCTGACTTATCGAACTATACTTTTCACTCATAAAATTCAATTTTCACTATCTTTTAAAATTTACCAGAATTATTCATTAAAGAATATTCTACTAAATTAAATAGTGATTTTCTCAAAATTTCACAGAAATTTCAAGCTAAAGATGTATGATTTTCAACATATGCAGCATTGTGGAATATTTATAAATCATAATCCAGCCAATACTTACTTTAAAAAAAAAATCGAGCATTTGATAAAGTAAGTATTTACTGCTGCAACAATCTAGTTGATATATTCACTTAGCCAGAATTTGAAGAATTCAGCATTCCAATCTCACTAACCAACCTTGTGAAGGTGGCTTCATCTAATGGCTTAGTGAATATGTCAGCTAGTTGTTTCTCTGTGGGAACATAATGTAACTCAATGGTTCCATTAGTTGCATGCTCCCTTATGAAGTGATATCTGATGTCAATGTGCTTTGTCCTAGAATGATTGACAGGATTGGAAACTATAGAGATTGCACTTGTGTTGTCACACATGATTGGAATTCTTTCCAACACAAGTCCATAATCTCTAAGTTGGTTTCTGATCCAAAGCACTTGAGCACAGCAACTTCCAGCAGCTATGTACTCAGCTTCAGCTGTGGAAGTTGACACAGATTGTTGTTTCTTGCTGTACCAAGAGACTAACCTTTGTCCAAGAAACTGGCAGCTACCTGAGGTGCTTTTCCTATCCACTCTGCATCCAGCATAATCAGCATCAGAATAACCAACCAGATTGAACCCTGTGTCCTTAGGATACCATAACCCCAAGTTTGGTGTGCCCTTCAGATATCTGAAAATCCTCTTTATTGCTATCATATGTGATTCCTTTGGATTTGATTGAAACCTTGCACACAAGCATGTTGCAAACATGGTGTCTGGCCTACTAGCAGTGAGGTAGAGTAGAGAACCAACCATGCCTCTGTAGATTGAGATATCTACCTTCTTGCCCTTACTATCTTCATCTAACTTGGTAGCAGTGGCCATGGGTGTCTTTGCAGGTGAGCATTCTTCTAAGTCAAATTTCTTCAATAGATCCTTGATGTATTTGGTTTGACTTATAAAAATGCCATCCTTCCTTTGACTCACTTGCAGCCCAAGAAAGAATGTTAATTCTCCCATCATACTCATCTATTATCTGCTCTGCATGAGCTTAGAGAATTTCTCACACAGCTTCTCATTTGTAGAGCCAAATATGATATCATCCACATAGATTTGAACTAAGATAATATCATCACCATGTTTCTTGTAAAACAGTGTCTTGTCTAGTGTGCCTCTAGTGAATTGATTCTCAAGTAGAAATTGTGACAATGTGTCATACCATGCCCTAGGAGCTTGCTTAAGTCCATACAATGCTTTAAGCAATCTGTAGACAAAGTGAGGGAATTGTGGATCCTCAAAGCCAGGTGGCTGTTGCACATATACTTCTTCTTCCAACTCCCCATTCAGAAATGCACTCTTGACATCCATTTGATAGACCTTGAAATTAGAATGTGCAGCAAATGCCAAGAAAATTCTGATGGCCTCTAGTCTGGCAACAGGTGAGAGTATCCTTTTGCAACCAACCTTGCTTTGTTTCTTATGACTACACCATTTTCATCCATCTTATTCCTTAGAACCCATTTTGTTCCAACAATGGTTCTATCCTTTGGTGCAGGCACAAGTTCCCATACTTTGCTTCTTTCAAATTGGTTTAGCTCCTCTTGCATAGCAATTATCCAATCAGGATCCAACAATGCATCTTCAAGTTTCTTAGGCTCAACTTGGGATAGAAAGCAACCATAGAGACATTCATTTAGATTTGTTCTCCTTGTTCTCACTCCTGTATTTGGATCTCCAATTATCTGATCTGCAGTATGTGATCTATCCCATTTCCTTGTATGTTCAGATTGATTTCTCAGCCTTGATGTTGCTTCATCATCCAGATCATGATCATTTACATTTCCTCCCCCTGTGAAGTTTCCACTAATCACAGGTGTGTCTTGGATGCTTGTTTCTTCATTGTTGGTTGACACAGGTTCTCCATTCACTTGAGTTTGTTGAATTGTGGGCTCAAATTCAGTTTCAATCTCCTCATCAGAATCATCTAGATTGTCAAACTTCAAAGGATCTTTATCTTCATCATTGGCTTATTCTAATCCAGGTAGTTTGCTGTCATCAAATGTCACATCTGTGCTTTTCATAACTTTCTTTTGAGTGATGACATAAACTTTGTATGCAATTCTTTCCATAGAGTAGCCAAGAAAAATTCCTTCAAATGCTTTTGCATCAAACTTTCCAACATATTCTGAGTTGTCTTTTAAAACAAAGCATTTGCTTCCAAAAGTATGAACATACTTTAGGGTGGGATTCTTTCCAGTCATCAAGTTGTAAGGTGTCTTTCCAGTGTTTTTGTTGATGAGGGTTCTGTTTTGGATATAGCATGCAGTGCTCACAGCCTCAGCCCAAAAACATGTAGGCATCTTTGCATCAAGTAACATTGTTCTAGCAGCCTTAATCAGAGTTCAATTCTTTCTTTCAACAACTCCATTTTGTTGTGGAGTCCTTGGAGCTGAGAATTGTTGAGAAATACCATTTTCTTTGTAGAATGCTTCAAGCATGACATTTCTGAACTCTGTTCCATTATCACTCCTTAATGCAATCACACTTGCATTGTTGGCCTTTGCTTCCTTTTCAATTTTCTTTATATGCTCAATGATTACTTGGGGAGCCTCATCTTTTGATGCCAGAAATTCTACCCATGTATACCTTGTGAAATCATCAACCATCACCAGAGCATACTTTTTCCTTCCTAGTGACATAATATTGACAGGCCCAAACAAGTCCATATGAATTAGTTGTAGGGGCTTGGTTATTGATGTCACTGTCTTTGACTTGTGGCTTGATCTTTTCATTTTTCCCTTTTGACAAGCCTCACACACTCCTTTTTGACAGAATTCAAGTGTGGGCATGCCTCTTACTAACTCTCTTTTGACTAGAGAATTAATGCCTTTGAAGTTCAAGTGTGATAGCTTCTTATGCCACAGCCAACTATCTTCATTTGATGCTTTTGAGTAAAAGCAACAAATTTTGTCCTTGTTTGCAGAGTTCATATTGGCTACAAACAGGCTTCCTTTCCTTACTCCAGATAGAGCAAAGTCACCAGTCTTTTTGTGGGTGATCAAACATTCATCTTTGTCAAAATTCACTTTGAAGCCTCTGTCAGTAAATTGACCAACACTCAGTAGATTGTGCTTGAGTCCCTTGACCAGTGCTACATTCTCAATGATGACATTTCCAATTTCCAACTTGCCATATCCCAGTGTGTTGCCAATGCTGTCATCTCCAAAAGCAACCATTGGGCCAGCCTTCTCCTCATACTGTGATAGCAGGGCCATATCACCAGTCATATGGTTTGAGCATCCACTGTCCAAAATCCACATGACCTTTCTTTCACTTTCTTTGCCCTGCAAACACAAAGGTATTACTTCTCCTTTGGTACCCAAACAAGTTTGGGTCCATGTGGCTTAGCAACAGTCTTATCATAAACAACATGCTTATCAATTTTCTTGATGTTAGTCTTCTTGTCACTGTTAGAAGTCTTAGAATCAGGGTTCTTAGACTTAGGTGACAGAGGCACCTTCCTAACTTTAGGAGGACTTGAAGACTTTGTTCTTGTGTAGTGTGTGTGAACATTGTGACTGATGCATCCTTCCATGAATTGTCTTCTCAAATTAAAGCAACTAGTCATTACATTCATGTTACATGGCATACAATCAAATTTATCACAGAAGGGAGAGTCTATATGTCTTAAAGGCACAGAGCAATCATAGAACGGTTTAGCAACACTACCAGATGGTTTCTTACATGCATGAGTTAAATGATTAGTGCTAAAACAATTTTGACAAACTTTCCTAGGGGCATTGGGCGCATAAGCATAGTTGTTGTCCTTGTTAATCCCTAATTTGCCATTCCTGTTTTGTTTCTTTTTATCCACTTTCTTCTCAACCTCATTATTCCCAGCTGAAACAAACTTCACAAATTTCTCAAGTCTAGGTTTGCCTCCTACTGACTCCTTGGCTTTGGTTTTGACATTCTCTCTCTTAGAGGATGCTTGTTGTTCACTTGATTGTGCCTTATCTTCATCATCCAACATTTGCTTAATGAGTAAGGCATCCTCATCAATCTCAAGTGTTGGTGTTTTAAATATTGGGGTCTCAGCCTTTTTCAAAACCCGAGGCACTTCCTCTTGAACAACAATGTCATCTTCAATGACTGCATAGCCTTTCCTCTGCTTGAGAGTGTCATAATCAAGTCCAATGGCAGCCTTAGGTCTAGCTAAATTTTTCTCATGATAAGACTACAATAGACTAGAGGAATTCTTGAATGTTTTCAATTTAAATTCATTTTCAGCTAGTTCATCCCTAAGAGCTTTTTCAACTTGACTAGCACATAGAACCTTATTCTTTAGATATTCGATTTCATGTTTAAGGTTTTCTATTTGCATAGCAGTTAGTTCTAGTTCCTCATTTCTTTTGTTTAACAGTTCATTCCTAGTGGACAGTTTAGCAATCTTTTCATTAGCAGCAGTCATACTAGTATGAGTATTAAACATCTCAACAGATAGTTGTTCAACCATAGATTTGTATTCAGAAACAGACATGTCTATAGTAGTTAGGGATGGTACCTGAGAGTCTGATTCAGATGGTTCTTCCTTGGAGTTGGCCATCAAGGCATAGTTGCAGAATTCTTGTTCTTCTCCATCACTATCAGAATCATCCCAACACTTCCCTTCAGCTATGTAGGCCTTACCTGGTGCATGCTTCTTTAGCAGAGCCTCATACTTAGCTTCAAGCTCAAGAAACTCCTTATCCTTCTTTTTAGGCTTCTTGCATTCACTGGCAAAATGCCCTAGGTCATTGCATCTATAACATCTCACAGATGACCTATCCACATAGCTGGTTTTGAATTTGTTTTTGTTTGCTTTCACAGGTGCCTTGCTCTTGTTGAATGAATGATTTTGAGATCTAGACTTGAAGGGATGATTCCTCTTAAATCTGATGTTTGGGAATTTTCTAGCCATAAAAGCATATGAAGTGTTTTCCATGGCATCCAACTCTTCAAGAGTATAGAACTCATCTTCTTCCTTTTCATCAACAGGTTCAGTCACTTCTTCTTCAGTCTCTTCATCATCTACTATCTCTTCTATTCTCAGTTGACTTGTAGATGCTTCCAGGTCTTGAACGGATTTGTTGACAATCAAGGCACGGGATGTGTTTATCATTCTGCCTTGGTTGGCTTGGATAGCCCTCTTCTGAAGCAACTCAAGCTCATGAGTTTTTAAAACCCCATAGAGCACATCATATGTGACTTTGTTCAAATCTCTTTCTCTTAGAGATATGACCCTTTGCTCTAGATGGTTTGGTGCAGATAGTAGAAACTTCATGTTTAATTCCTTAGTGCTGTAGACCTTCCCATTCATTTGAAGCTCAGTCACCAGCTTGTGAAATCTTTCAAACATATCAGTAATACTTTCTTTGGACTGTGCCATGAAAGCTTCATACTGTGTGACCAGTATCTGTTTCCTATTTTCTCTTACCTCCTCTGTCCCTTCACATAACACCTCGATGTGGTTCCACATGTCCTTGGTTGATGTGCATGATGCTATATTAGCAAACATCGACATATCCATTGAGTCCATGATCAGCAACATTAGATGACTGTCTAGGGCAACCTTCTCCTTCTCTGAGTCCGTCCATTTGGATGGCTCTTTTGCAACATATGATCTAGGAATGACTATTGTGCCCACTGTAGATTCAGCAATTTCTTGTTGTGGTACAAATGGACCATTCTTGAGGATGTCAGGGTAGAGAGGATTGGCAGCTTTGATGAACAACAGCATTTTTATTTTCCAGAGGTTGTAATTCTCTTTATCGAACTTAGGGACCTTCACCATACCTGTAGTCTTTGGTGTATTCGAACTCATGATCGTTTCCTGTTTAGATTAAACAGCCTGCTCTGATACCACTTGTTGAGTATTGAATACAGTAAAAGAATACATAGGGGGTGAATGGATTCTTGAACTTTTCTTTGTTCTTGAATCTTTGCAGCAAGATATGTGTTGAATGTGTGAGATATGTAAGTACAGATAACAAAGACAAGCACAACACAATATCACTTTAATCTAATATTTTATTAGATAAAGATTTTGCTACAATCTGTGAATACAAATGGTAGTATTCTCAGCTTCGTTTTTCTTAGAGAGATATTTCTTGAGATGTATATTGAAAAACTTATCACTCTCTCTATCTATCTCTCTCTCTCTCTCTCTCTCTCTCTCTCTATAGCTAAGGAAGTGAGGCTGTATCCTTATAGACATGGATACACGTACTTACTACAAATAAGGTAGGTAAACAAAGTACTTTCCAGTCTGTCTATCTTATTTGAGTAAGAGTCCAAACGGTTACAGATTTGACTTTGCAAAGCCTGTTCAGATCCACTTCTTTAGCTCCTTGTCCCTTTGTCTTATCTCTCCAAGCTTCTTTGTAGGCTTTCCAATCTGCTTTATAGTACATAGTCAAATAAAGCGTCTTGGCTTGTTGCAGGTTTCTGACCTGTACAATTCTTCAGTATTTTGTCTCCACGAATGTATTCGAGAAGTGGCTAAGTGATTGATTCGAGAACTCGAATTGACTTAATCGATAACTCTGAGTTCTCAAATAGTGTTATATTGGCATATCGAATCACTTCTCGAATAGCTCTTTTCTCTGGGACTCCTTGAGATATCGAATAGAGCTTCTTGACATATTGGATCCCTGAGATGTCGAATAGCTTCCTTAGTCCTTGAGATATCGAATAGATCATTGACTTGTTGACTCTTAGAGAACTCGAATGATGCTTTGACTTGTTGACTCCATTAGTTCTCGAATAGAGTAATAAACATATCGAATCTCTGAGATATCGAATGAGATATCGAACAGTGTATTCAGAGATATCGAATAGTGTCTTCTGAGATATCGAATCTCTGACTTCTCGAATGCTAGACTTCTCGAATAGACAAATGTACTTCTCGAATTGGTACTTAGGCAAATTCTTCTTTTCTTCAAATCCCAACTGTGATTATTTGGCAGTCTTTATCTCCTTGCTTGAGGCATGAACCTTGGAACTTCTTTCAAGCATTATTCTTGACTTTATAATTACAGTAACACAACTAGAATTTGATGCCTATTACAAGTACAGAACAAATAGAAACTCTACAACTAGAGGTTCCCTCAGTTAAGAGGTCATGTAGGTAATGCATAGCATTACTCATACTTAGGCTTGTTATTAGATGTATTCAGGCATGCCTCTGTGACTGACATGGTGTTGGCTGGAAATGATGTGCTGTTAATGTCTAAAATTAAGACGTTTCTCAGCTCTTGTTTTAAAGTTAAAGACTTAGGTACCCTGAAATATTTCTTGGGAATGGAATTGGCACGTTCTTCTTCTGGTATCTACTTAAATCAAAGAAAGTATACTCTTTATCTAATTCAGGATGTTGGCTTGTCACATGGCCATCTATCTGTTGTTCCTATGGAACAGAATCATCAATTACTTGCTGATGATAATACAGCCTTGGTTCCTGATGTTTCCCTGTATAGACGTATAGTTGGTCGCCTTATTTACTTGACCATCTCTCGTCCTGATATCTCCTATTCAGTGCATGTTCTGGCTCAATTTATGGCTGCTCCTAAACACAACCATATGCAAGCAGTCTTCAGACTTCTTCGTTACCTCAAAGGCACTTGTGGTCAGGGATTACTCATGGCTGCTTAATCTAATCTATTATTAACTGGTTACTGTGATGCTGATTGGGGCAGTTGCAAGCTAACTCGAAGATCTGTTACTGGTTTTTGCATCAAACTTGGTCCCTCTCTCATCTGTTGGAAAAGCAAAAAGCAACCAACGGTATCAAGGTCATCCTCTGAGGCTGAATACCGCTCCATGGCAGACTCGACCTGCGAAATTGTTTGGCTTCGCTCCCTTTTAAGTGACTTAGGTGCTTCACAGTCTACTCCTACTACCTTGTTTTGTGATAACGTTCTGCAATTTATATTGCTGCTAATCCAGTTTATCACGAGCGTACAAAACATATTGAGATTGATTGCCACCTTGTTCGAGAGAAGATACAGAAAGGCATCATTGCAACAGCCTATATTCCCACACAAGACCAGCCTGCTGACCTCTTCACAAAAGCTCTGGGGGCTAACCATCTCAAGCACCTTCTTGGCAAGTTAGGAGTTCTGGACTTGTTCTCCACTCCTCGGGGGGATATTAACGGTATACATAGCAACTTGGTGCATCAGTCACGTGAGCTCCATATACAACATCAAATAGCACAAAGGACAAATGAAGAGTGTGCTACAAAGCAACAAAAGAGGCCTCCAATCTAATTAGGACAGCTGTCAATTAGTTAGTTGAGAGAGAGATATTTTCCTTTATATTCAGCTAGTAACCACACAATGTATTAAGCTTTTCAGAATGTAATATACAGCTATGAACTTAGTTTTCTTCTTCTTCAAGCTATTTTACATTTCTGCATAATTCTATCTATATTTTGTCAGCTTCTATATTCTATATGTCTAGAACCATGGAGGGGAGTCTTTTGAACCTTTCTCCAGCGAAGTCCACGATCAGCTTCTGTTTTATAGATGTACATCGAGTATACCATTATTAAACGTTTTAGAGACCTGATATATTCACCAAACCATACCATATTCATATCTCATTATATACCAATATGAAGATTATAATGCACAAATGCATATTTGTTAGAAATCCCGCTACTTCGAAACATGTTAAAAATGTTATAAAATTAGAGCAAAATAATTATCTACAGGCCGCAGTACATATAAAAAACAAGGATTGTAAAACTCATAACAATCATTCTGCCATTCTGGTGTGTACATCTACAGGCCGCAGTACAGTTCTCAACTTACAATTATGGACCAATAGACTACGCTAAAATGCCTCCTTAATACTAAGAAACTACTAAGAACTAGCCAGATGAAAAGTAAGAAAAGGTAAATAGTTCCATTCAAAGGAGTAGCAATCTTAAATGATAGCTTAAACGGAGCTCTAGTGTGGGTGTTGAAGGAGGGGGTAGCGGCTCATCACCAAGTCTGCTTAATAGAAACAAAGATGGTAGAGAAATTACATCCTTGATCCTCCCTTGTATGCAAGTATATTTTGCTCTTCTGAGTTCAGTGATATATCCTCCAACACACATTCAACTTATTGATATAGTTGAAGCTGAGAAAAGCAGACCTAGAAGCATATCACTTGGTAATTTCCAGGTAGGTAGAGTATACAGACAAAGCAGAACTATGAAAAATAACCGGAAGCCTTGAGCAGAGCTAGACAGCTAGTTGTACTGTTTTCCGCAAAGGGGGAGGGAGGGGTAGGGATTAATTTAAAAGATTGACAGAGAATACTGTGTAACACCGTGGTGGGACAAAAATGTGCTAATTCTGTCATAAGCCGCAGTACACCTATTAAAAGGAATGTTAAATACCAATAATCAAGAATTACCAACCTTACTTAGGGGGAAAAAAAAAAAAAAAAAGAATGACCAACCTTAGGCACTCCTTAATCCTATGCTTTTCAAGTTCTGAAATCCCTTTTTGTCAAGTCCAGTATCTTGCATCATGGCCACAAATTCACTGTAATCAATACGCCCATCCTGAAAAGCAAATTTCCATTATCACGCAATCTTGCTGAAGTAATATGAATTATGTGGGATGGAAAAAATGAACAAGATGAGTACATTGTCCTTGTCAACTTCATGCATGATTACTTCCAGTTGATCACCTCCTAATCCAAACTGCTCACATGCATGTTGAAGCTCATCGGCAGTAATGTAACCGCTTCCATCTTTGTCAAAATATGTAAAAGCTGCAAACATGTGATCCTCCTTCTGGGCCTTATTCAGATGTAGCATTGCCGCTACAAATTCAGTGTAGTCGATGGTGCCACTGTTGTCAAGATCCGCCTATAATGTTATTATAAAAGGGCCGGTAATTAATGAACTTAAAATCACAATTCACAAATTAAATCTTTGAGAGCATACAAAAGCAAAATGATGCAAACTAACACCGTCTGTGTAAGATAAATTTCACATTGAATGTTATCATCGGTTCATTCATTCTGCATGTACTTGCCCCATTTCTGTATTTATAGAAGCGGAAATTTGAGCCTTAAAATTAACTTCACTGATCATCTACATTTATGCAGCAGAATACACGGATAGTTGTAACATGTCTACTAATATCCATGATCAACCACCAATTTTCTTTACTATAGCAACCAACTTATTAATTATATAGTATTACTGGACTGTATGTTAACAGAAATTGGATATCAATATAATAAACTAAAATTTTTAGCATGTACTTACAGATTTCAACAAATCACTGATTTCTGACTCCATAAGATTGGCACCCACTTTTTCCAAACCTTTCTGTAGCTCTTCAAGTGTGATATTTCCACTATTGTCTGTGTCTATCATCTTAAACATTTGTTTCAATCCTGCAATTTCATCTTCGGACAAACTCTCAGCAATTATCTGCAAAGAATAATAGTGTCAAATTATTATAAATGACAAACCACTAACAGATTTTCAGGAACGACCATCTTACTTCTCTACCAGAGCAGCTGAGCTAATAATAGTTCGTGTAAACATGATCTTTGATTAGAGGAAACTATTTAACCCTGAAACAATGTATGTAATAGTCCTCTTACACAGAAAAACAAGATTTTTGGCAGGTTATTTAACAGTAATTAGGAGATTTACACAAATTAAAAAATGGGTGCTAATAGAGAAATAATTTCACCTACTCAGAACTCGAATATAAGTAATACAGTAAAACTCCTGTTTAGAAATTCACCTAAAATATTCAGCAATGCAACAGAACTGGAATATCAGGAGATGTAATTTTAAAGGCTTGCATATACTTACTCTGATGGCAATCTTCTTGAGTTTGTGCATTGCAGAAAATTGCTTCAAACGACTTAAAACAGCAGAATCAAGAGGTTTATCTGGAGCCGAACCATCAGCTTTCATCCATGGGTGGCCTGCAGTAGAACAATTTATAATGCTCGCATGGTGTTGATAGAATTAAATGCAATATGGCCTAAAATTCTGGACGACACTTGAGACAACTTTGCTTTATGAATCATGAAATAACAGCGTCTATAATTTAATATACGAGAATTATTTACAAAATCTAATATTTCTGCTACTCAGCTATTGTTCAGTGAAGATATTAAACTGGTTTAAAGAAAAAAAAATGGTTTAAGAAATGCACATAGATCGTATCAAGTTGAAGGATTGGAGTGAGGTGATAATTTCATTCATGATAGATTTTGTGCCCTTGGGTTAAGGATAAAACATAGACATATTTTCTATAATTTAATTATATCTTCAAATGAGACGCTCAAATAATTTGATGACATTTCAGTATCTGGTAAATAGTCATTAATAAAAAAGATATATTACTAGAGGAGGTAATGGGACGAGAGGAGGAACATCCTAGACTCCTAGTCAATTCTGATTATATAATTAGTCGATGCATCAGATAGGATAGTGAGAATTCAGATATACTTACGTAGAACTTCATGAGCATTAAGCCGCTTTTTAGGATCTCTCACAAGCATTTTCTTAACCAAATCTTTTGCACCATCAGATATACTTGGCCACGGTTCTGATACGAAGTCGAGGTCACCTCTTATAACCTGCTCAAATATTCCTTGCTCCGTCTCTGATTTCCAGAATGCCAAATATTCATGTTAAACACTTCAAATTGAAGCATACAAAACAGAAAAACATGAAAAGAACAAGGATCTTACCCTCCCAAAATGGCGGGACCCCACAAAGCAATATGTAGATGATAACCCCAGCACTCCAAACATCACACTCTTGACCATAAAGCTTGCGCAACACCTCTGGCGCAACATAATATGGGCTCCCAACCACATCAGTAAACGTTTCACCTGAATAAACTCATAAAGAAATGTCGGTATAAATTTTTTTTGGGGATCAGCATTGTAGCATTTTCAAGAATCAGAGCTCATAAGACACATTGAATCACAGAATAGTGAGGTAGATTAAACTGAATTAATAATTTTGTTTTGAATCTTGTTAAACTAGAGCAGCTAACTTTGAGGATGCAGGTTATTTAGGTACATATGACCATTACGTGAACTAGGATTTGGAAACTGGAAGTTATGCATTCTACTGCAGACTAATAGCATCTGAGACCAGTACCACATTTTTAATTATGTTGATTCCTCTTGCTCGCTCTCTCCACTCTATACCAAATTATCTTAACCATGCCTATGGCAGTCATCATTTAAATCAGTTATATGACAGATAGGCATAAGCAGTTTCTGGATATACATGCTTCAAAGCACTACCAGCTGTCAATCATCCCAAGTCCAATTTTCCAGTTTACACATTAAATGTGATAAAATACTGGAAGTCAGAGTATCAAGTAAAACAGAATACCTGGCTTAAAGAAGACTGAGAGCCCAAAGTCAATGGTCTTAAGTGGTGCCTCCTCTTCCTCATCGGCGAAAAGAAAATTCTCAGGCTTCAAATCTCGATGCATAACACCTAAAGAGTGACAAGATTCTATAACACTAACAATTACTCTAGCAAGTTCAGCAGCCTTTCGCTCCGAATAATGCCCTCTCTGAACAATCCTGTCGAAAAGCTCTCCACCTGTGCATAGCTCCATTATAACATAAACTGCAACAGCATCCTCGTACGCAGCTACAATCGATATGACATTTGGATGTCCCGCTACATGGTGCATTATCTGAATCTCCCTCCTTACATCTTCCACATCCTCTTTAGTAACCAACTTTCTTTTGGCAATAGCTTTACAAGCAAAGTCCTTCTTACTCTTCTTCTCCACACAAAGATACGTGGTACCAAATTGCCCTTGTCCTAATTTTTTCCCAATACTATAAAAATCCTTCAAATTCCCCGTTTTCTTCTGCAACACAGAATCAACCTGAAGTCCTGCACTCGCCATCCGCTTCATGTTTTTATTCTTCCCGTCTGTTTTTGATGGTTTCGAAGCTGAATCCTCCTCCGCTATTTTAACATGTGGAGGTGGTGTATAATGAACCTCAGAGGCTGCCCCTGCCCTGGAATCATTCTGCTGAGATCCTCCATTATCAGAAGATTTAGGTGCACCTTGAGAGTTGGAAGAATCCTTATTAGGATTGTCATCGGAAACTGGTTCGGGAGGAGGAAGCTGCCTGGGTTTCCAAACTGCAGCTGAGACAGATTGAAAGAATCCAGTTGGTTGTGTGGCTTGTGCGGCTTGTGCACCTTTATTGGGTCCATTACAATTATTACCCATCAAACACTTATATCAGATATCTCCTCCTCTGCATGTGTATCTTAATATTCAAAACCTCTGTTTTTTCAACGTAACGCAATAATCAAGATTTTCAAATCCTAATGTGACCATATGTGTTTTGAAATCTTAATTGCAGAAATACAAGAATCTTTGCCCAAGCAATCCTGATCTTTGCCTAAATCATATAATCAAATGAACGTGACAACTCAAAGAGAAATATCAGAACAGATCATTTCATTAACAAAATATACAAACACAAGCGTATGTATGTGATTAACGAGGGAATTGAAATTACGTTTAAACAGTTGAATGATAATATGAAATGACATGCAAGTAAGGTTGATTAGTTTATAAAACGCAGCCCTAATTTAAACATGTTAAACGTCTTCTGTAAAACGTGTGACATTATAATAGTAACTTAATTCTTTAAAACATACCATTTCTGTTTCTTTTCGATATTTTTTAGAACTTAATTGCAGATTGATCACCTGTAGTTTAATATTTTTGCACGAAAATGGTTAAATTATTAATTATGCCAAATTGATAATTAGTTATTAAATTTCTCAGCATTTAGGTGGTTCCGGGTCCCTTTTGTTAGTTCACAACTAACGGAGTTAAGGTTTTTAAATAAAGTAAGATTGAATTGAATTTTATTGACTGTAATTTAATTTTTTTACACATTATTGGCCAAAGTAAAAAAGGTAGTTGCGATGGAATCTCTTCAAGCTAACAAAGTACCTAAATTAAAACGAAGAGTAAAGTGCATTTTGTGTACTCGCACTCTGGGTGTCCGACCACTTGGGATACTAACTTCTAAAACTACCATTTGCTATACTGGACTTTCAACTTTTTTACAATGTGTGTACTACCGTCAAATCTAGTTAGCTCCGTTAATTTTTTCAAGGGCATTTCAGTTTTTTCATCATCTTCTTCTTCCTCAAATTCATTTCCACCATTGTTGAAACTTTTAAGAAATTAAAACTTGAATATCTCATTCATTTCTTACCAAATCAAGTCATTCAAGTTGTAACAAAATCATCTTTTTCTCCTCTACAAATTGATATTGATCTTTTTCTCCTCTGCAAATTGATATTGATTTTCACTATCAATATTTTAATTTGATGTTCTACATAATACATTTTGGTGCCTAAAATGCACATGACTCAAAGGTCACATTAGTGAGAGGGCAGATGGCTATCTCAGCGCACATGGGGGTTTCGGCTTCGGGATCAGGAATGTTGGCGGGGCCGCATTGTTGGAGTTTGCTACTGCCCAGGAGTTGGTAATTGTGAATTTTGTTTTTCAGAAGAGGGCTGAGCACCTCATCACCTTTAGTAGTGGGGGCAAAACACTCAAATCGCCTACCTACTTATGCGCAGGCATGATGTTAGGGCGTGCGTGGATTGCAAGGTGTTCCGGAGTGAGGCGTGTGCTTTACAGCACCGTCTGTTGGCCATGGATCTATCCATGGGGGGTCGAGTTGTGCGTAGGACGAGAGAATCTAGACAAAGAATCCTTTGGAAAGATTTGAAGGGCGAGAAGGCGGCCGAATTCAGGGAGTCTCTGCTCAACGAAGGTTGTTTTGCGCGTGGTGGAGATGCTAACTTTAGGTGGACCAACATGGCGAAGGCTATTCGGTGTGTGGGCGAGAAGGTGGTGGGGGTTTCCTCGGGAAAGTTCAGTGGTCTTAAGGACACTACACCATAAAAGGCCTACGGCAACACCAAAAAAGTGTTGGCGTAGGACCGAAATATGTTGTTGTAGGGCCAAAAAACCCCTAAGGCAACATTTTGCTGATGTTGCCATTTTTGCCGTTGCCTTTGGGGGTCAATGGCAACATTCTTATTCTCTATGGCAACATCAGTTTTAATGTTGGCATAGACTTCTTTTAGCAACATTACTAGTAGTCTTTAGTAACATAATATTATGTTGCCTTTGTGTAATATTTTTTTAAAAAATAGTGGGTCCCACCAGTGGACCCCACTTTTGGGACCCACTGTGGGGCTCACTTTTGGGACCCACTGTGGGGTCCGCTTTAATGGCAACACAAATTTTAGCCTATGGCAACATTTTCTAGCAACATTTCTTCACATTAATTTTCATTTTTGCCAACACTTATAGCATCAATGGCAACACTTTTCTATTTCCAACAAAACATCATAAATAAGAAAATATGCATCCCTAGATAACCAAATACCACAACCATAATTATCCATACCAGATTCAATACATAATAGCTGGTGCCATAGTACATACCAAATTCATTACATAACATCTGGTGCCATAAGTACATAAACTACAATCCAAATTCAAAGCAAATGCATAAGAGTTAATTGGTGCCTTGAGCAAAAGACATAAGATCTGGTGCACCATAAGTACATAATCTTACTAAGTACGTAATAGAACTAACATAACAAAAGACAGTCTAAAACATAAACAGGGCTCCCCAAACAGTCACATAGACATAAACAGCAAATTAAAAGCTGGTGCCACCAGTCACTGGAGTACCATCTTCATGGCCACTCGAGACACTCGCACAAAGCTCCCCAAGATCAACTACGATGTCTGGGTTCGCCTCGCCTAATTTTTTAAGCACCCATGACATGTTTTCCTGTACCTTTTTGTTCAGCTGTGCATTCATTTCGGCTTGCAGTTTCTTGTTCACTTTCGCCTCGATTTCTTAAACCAAAGTTTCCCTTATCTTGCATGTCAGGTCCTGTACGTAGGTCTCTTTTGGAGCTTGAGCAGGAATTTTTGATGGATTCACAGATCTCCCTAGGAGCCATGTCGGACAGTGTGCTTTTCCATTGGTAATCAGCAAATCATCAACACCCTCTCCTGATGTGTCGAGACGATCCTGAATCTTTTCCTACGAAATTAAGACATAACAGTGATTTATCAACAATTCATCAACAATGAAAATAAAATGATTTAAGACATAAAAAAACTGAATGCTTACAATTCTGTAATTCATTACTGCAGGATCAGTCTTATAGGTGCATCCCTCTGTTCGCTTACGAGTTTTAATAAAAATCCTTCCACTTGACGGTTCACCCTGATCTGGCTTCCCCTTCTTCTACAGAAATGAACAAAAGATTAAAGAAATGAACAGATTAAAGTTTTAATCTTATAGCGAACTCGATCAAGATTATTTCAAAATTTTATAAAGTTGATTAATTAACAGGCATCAGGTTAGATACTTTAGCTGAACGAAATATTTCTAATTAATTTCATCTTTAATTACCTGCTTTATATATAAAGAATAAAAGACAGAACACTAACAATATTATTTAGGACCAGTAGACAAGTAGACAACCAAAAAATGATTTACCATTTTGTGCTTTAGTTGTGAAAAAAGTTTAGGACCAGCAGTATGTGTGTCTGTGACTTGACTGCGACTCTCAGCATTTGTCTTGGCCCTTTTTTGAAAAACACATGAAAAATAAATGGTACTTTTTTTCATCTCAATTAATGTGAACAAGCACAATAACTCCAGCAAATTTACCTGAATATGTTCATCTCCCCAATACTCCAAAAGCGACTTGAAAGTCTCGAGTGGGACTTCATCAGGCCTATTTTCTAGCCTAGCCTCATCGTTAGGGAAAGGATTATATTGATCCCTCTTCAAGCGACTCTTGCGCCCCCTCCAAGATTCTTGAATCGACTTCAACGCGTAGCCTCGCAATTCCTCAGGAATAATATACCGTTGCTTAAAATAAATCAAACACAAAAATAGATTAAATCAATCATATGTAGTCAACTGTATCACCAAAACAATTTTACAGATGCAAGAACAGTTTGCACTTATTTAAAGTTAATATGTTACCTTTACATAATTCCACATAGTGTCCTTTAAGTTGCTAGGAACATGACGTCAATCTGCATAAGTAACACAACGCTTTGAGATTGTCCCGAGAAAGTTGCCAAATTCAGTTACTACTCTATCGTCTTCTGAAACAGGCTGGAACTTAGCATTCATGTCAATAACAACTCTCTTGTCGATGGACCTGGTGTGAACTCTGTCCATTCTTGTTGGTCCTCTGAATCTCTTGGGAACTACAACATCAATTATCAAGTACAAAAAATAAGAAATTAGAACACACTTTCTTATTTCAGTCCTATGAAAAACAGGACACATAAATGACATAGCAGTGACCAATATTCATGTAATAATGAAGGAAAAATGAAGAAAGAAAATTACCTTGAGATCCAGGATCTTCTTCCTCTTCATAATCAGGCAAGGCGGTTTCTACACCAACCGTCGTAGTTGCAGGTGCATTTTCAGTTGCAGTAGCCTTAGTAGCTTTTTCCTTTTGGCGTTTCCGCATAGCCAAAAAAGCGGCCATTGAACCTTGTCCAGCAGTTGGTTCTGGTAACACAATGATACCAGGTTCCTCATGAATTGGATTACTCGTTTCCTCCTCAACTGCATCCTTAGCATGTGCAACATTAGCTCGGGAACGAGTTGTTGGTCCAGCAAGAGACTTGGTCTTCTCAACTTGTTTGGTTCTCTGAAATAAAATTGGATTAGGTACCACACCTAGTTATTTTACTTGTTAGTTTTTATAAAGTGCAAAGTTAAATCTCTAGCTACGACACACCTTTAGTGGATTTTCCAAAGCATTATTACCACTTTGTTCCTCCCCAGCCCCTGAAACATAATCATCGTCGCCCCCTTTTCTTTCACCTTGCACTTTTTCTTTTCCTTTTTTTTTCGGGTTTTTACACATCATTCCAGCTGCTAGAGTAGGCAATTTGAGAGCTATCATCATTTCATTATTTTTCTTTACATTCAACGCTCTCTGTTTTTCATACTCATTCATATTCTTACCGCATAACTTTAATTCCTCATCTGTTGCTCGCATAGCAAACTTCTTGTTTTCTGGTGTCAAAGGTGGTGGAAGGGGTGGAGGGGGTTGATAGCAGTCATGCAAGGCAGTATATATAAAAATTACAAATTTTGGTAATTGTTTAAGATATTACAAAACAGGTTGTATTATAAAAATTGGGATATTAGTACTATACGATTTAACAAGTTTAACTCAGTTATCCATGGAATAGCTAACAAAGGAATAGCTAAAATTTCCTAAAACCTCAAAATAAATATGAAACTTTAATTACCTCAGAAATATTTTCACCCATTTGTTCATCTACATGAGGTGGATCCTGCAAAACCAATTTCCTCCTAGCACTTGGTGAGCTTTTAGTCACAGTTGCATCAGTATTTACTTGCAGTTTATTCAGTCGTGGCGATTTCCGAGTACTTATCACCTCTGTCTTATCATGTTGAACTGATTTCTTGTTCCTTTGTTGTTGCAAGTGATGAGAAGTAACATACTTGCGTTTGGCTTGCTTTTTAGCTGAAAAATACAACAGGAACTTATCGAGTTAGATGGCAAGAGTGACATAAACCATATACATTCACAAGTGGGATGCATAAACAGTTAGAATTTACCTGCATATATATTCTGCCTTGGCCGTATAACTAAATGCGGCTGCATTTGCTTGAGTGCTTCAGCCTTATGATCGACGACCGTGTCGACATAAAAATCGATGTGGTCACCACTGTCAACTCTAGCAACTATTGCAAGCTCAGCATCATTGGTGACCATCTGCCAACCCCCCGACTCCATGCCTTTGTTTACATAAATTCCTCCAATTTCTGAATATTGCAGGTCCTCTTTGACATGCTCCATCAGGACAGTATACGAAATCACATCAGAAGAAATGCCAGATACCACTATCTGTTCTCCACTAACATATCGGCTTTCCTGAAATTCTCCTTTGTGGTGGAATCTGAGATGCAAAGGAGAATCAATCTTCCTCTTTCTTTGCACTTGTTTCGTCCCAAAGTCATTTACTTAGCCAGATAACAATTCCTCAATGTCTGTTCCTGTTAAAATTTCAGGACTTTCTCCAATTTCAACTTCACCATTGAACCTTTTCTTGTCGAACCTCCATTTATGCTCGGGACACAGAAATTTTCTGTGGTTCATATAGCACATTTTCTTACTATGCTTCAGGTACATTGAAGAAGTCTCGTAGTTGCAAACTGGACAGGCTAATTTACCTTTGGTGCTCCAATTGGATAACATTGCATATCCCGGGAAATCGCTTATCGTCCACATGACACTTGCACGTAAGATGAAATTTTGACCAGTAAAGGCATCGTAGGCTTCCATGCCTGCCTCCCACAACTCTTTTAACTCGTAAATAAGGGGTTGCATATAAACATCAATGCTATTACCCGGAGATTCTGGACCAGAAATGAGCGTTGAAAGGATAAGATTTTCCTGTTTCATACATAACCAGGGAGGCAGGTTATAGTTTACCAAAATAATTGGCCAGGTGCTGTGTGTTGAACTCATTGTTCGGAATGGATTGAATCCATCAGCAGCGATACCCAACCTTACATTTCTTTTCTCTGACGAGAAATGAGGATACCTAGCATCCATTGCTTTCCACGCCTCGGCATCTGCTGGATGTCTAAGTTTCCCGTCTTTTTTCCGTTCAACCTCATGCCATGTCATAAGTTCTGCAAACTCCTTGCACATAAACATACGTTGCAGCCTTGGTTTTAGTGGAAAATAGCGCATAACATTCGTCGGGACTTTGTTAATCAACTTCTGTGGATCATTGTCACACTACGCCATAAAAGGCCTATGAACACATCTAGAGTCTATGTTGCCTTTGGATATGTTGCCTTTGCCATGCATGTTTTTTGCTAATACAACATTATCATTTTTATGTTGCCTTAGGTAGAAAAAATATGTTGGCATAGAATAAAAATGTTTGTGTGTTGCCGTAGGTCTGAAATTGTGTTGCCATGATTTTACAATGAACAAAATTTTATATTTTCAACTATGAATAAAATTTTTAACCTTTTTTCACATGGAAATTACTTTTTTAATAAAAATAATAAAATTATTTTTTATAAAAATCTAGAATATTCCATAAGAGAGTGAATATTTCACTAAACATGTTAAAACTTTTTAAGATGTGTAATTTTATTTTTATATTTATTAAATATTATTAAACAAAATTTTTAAAATATTTTTTTTCTAAATATATTTTAATATATAAATGAACAAAATTTTTAATATTTTTTTTTTAATATGAATTGGAGTGAATGGTATTTTTTGAAAGTAATGTATTTTTCAATAATTTTAAAATTGAAAAATTTAAAACTTTTACGTTTTTAATTAAGAAATTGTATATATGTATTAAAAATAATTCACACTATAAATAACACTTTACATAAAACAATAAAAAAAATTGTGAAATGAATTTATTTATTAAAAACATTAATAGGAATAAAAATGAAGATTTTTTTGAATAATCTGATATTAAAATATTTTGTAAGAAAAAAAGTTTTCAAAAATAAAATAATTACAAAACTTGAAAAAAAAAAAACAGCACGCAAATTTGATGAAATGATAGAGCGGCAAATTTACCGCCTTAAGTTTAGACAATTATTGCCCTATGTCAAAGCAAAGACCCACAATCGCTCACTCTCACACCAACGCAATTAGAGATTAGAGCAGGGAGCTTCAATTGGGGATTCAAGCAGGGGGCTTCAAGACTTCAATTAGGTTCGATTAGAGCTTCAAGACTTCAATTAGGGCTTGCAAATTTAGGTACAAAGCTTAAGGTAGCCTTCTCCCTAACTTTAATTTGCAAATTAGGGATTAATTTTGTTAATCATCAATTCCACTGCCCAGATCTCTCTCTCTCTCTCTCTCTCTCTCTCTCTCTCTCTCTCTCCCTCTCTCTCAGGGGGATGCAATCTTTGCAGCAAAAGGCCTCAGAATGGAGTGGTGTGGTAATGGAAGATGTATTTGGGATCGATGAAACCAATCTTTTTCACAAACTGGGTCTCCAGCCTTTCATCAATCTCTCCACTCATTTCTACACCAGGTTTATCTTTTTTAATCCTCCTCTATTTCTCTATGTTCTATTTTCAGTTTTATTTCTATTTTCTAGTCTTTTTCTTAATATGAAGGTGTATAGGTCTCTGCAATCAGTTGTATCATTAAAAAATTAGCACCAACTCTCGAATCTTAGGGTTTATGAAGATTATTAGTTGTTTTTGTTCTGATTTCGTGATGAATATCTGACGATTATTAGTTGTTTTTGTTCTGATTTCGTGATGAATATCTGGCGTGATAATTAGGGTTTATGACGATGAAGAAGAATGGTTTCGATCAATTTTTGCCAATTCAAAGAAAGAAGATGCTATTCAGAATCAATATGAATTCTTTGTGCAAAGAATGGGAGGGCCTCCTCTGTATTCTCAGAGAAAAGGTGACCACAACTTTAACTTAATGAGTTGTACACCTTGTGGTGATACCGTTTTTCAATAATTACACGTGTGAAGCTGAGCCTCATGGAAGAGGAAGTATGCATTGGTAGCACTGGGGTAGTATTACTAACAATTAGTGTAGTAACAATATAATTTGATGGAATACTGCAATTAGTTAGTATTATCAGCAGGACATCGACACTAGTACAGAAATGACTATAGTCAATATTGTTCTCTCTTGTTGATGCGTGTAAGATTAGATTCAATTGTCCTCCGCCATGGCTGCTTGTATTGTAGGTATCTTTTCTTTTTGCTTTAGCTTAATTTACATACATACATAACTACTATATAAAAACGTGAACTCTTGATGTTTCTTGAATCAATTGTCCTAATTTTAATTAGGTTTAAATTTTCCAATCAAATTGGTTTAATTTGCAGTAGTTATATGTTGCTCACTCTTTTGTATATGTGCTTAGATGAGGATCTTGATATTTGATAGTATTTAATATTGCTTGTAAAAGTCTAATATTGTTTATATTTAAATGAATTGCTATGAGAATGCAGAATGTACTATTGTTGGAGCTTGTGTTTTTGTTGTTGGAGAATCTTTGTAGTTGAAAAGAAAGAACCAGGAAAGAAACACAAAATGTCAGGTACTTGATCTTTGTGTCTATTACATTTCTATATTTTCCAAGTCTGAATCTCTAATTTCTAACAGTTTTCAGTCTAACTTTCACCATGCATATGTTTCTTATTATATTTCTTTTATTTGTTAATTAAGCTGACTGTTAGTACTAAGTAGCTATTAGTTTAATTATACATGTTATCAACAAAAGTAGCGACGAACAGTTTGCAAGTTTTAGTGCGTAATAAAGATTTTCAGTGTTGGCAGGATTTTGAAGTAGTTTGATAGAATTCTTGTAATGCTTTAAGCTATAAGTTACAAAGAACATTCAAACTCACTTCCCACCTTGAGAAAATGTAAATAAAGGAATAAAACGTCACTTGATAGATCTCTTCTTATTTTATACACTGTTAACATAATTTGTTTTTGCCTTGTGATGTACTATATTTGGGGCTTGATCGTTGGGTTCAATTTGGGGCTTTGAATTAGGGTTTCACTGGGTTCAATTTGGCAGAAACTTCATTATGTAGGCCACTCTTTGGTAAGATTATCTAATTTATCACTAGTAGTAGCTGTCTCATATAGTCAGTTGCCAGATGTGATTTGTTGTTGAGTTAAACTTGCTACACATGAATAATAGAGTGGATGATACGTTTGAACTTGGACAGGGAACTTTAGAATTGCACTGTGAATAACTTCAGCTTCACCATTAAATTGCTGGCATTGTATCTCTCTGATCCTGGAAACAAGGACTGCTTCTGTTTCTCTATTGTTTATCGAGAAATGTCGTTGATATCAAATTACTACTATTAGTTTAAATGTAGTCCTGCTTTTACTGTATGTTATGCATTGCGATTGTAATTACTCTATTCTGGGCAGAAGAACAGTTTTGCAATATCATTGTAAAGCAATTAACTGCCATCTTTCTTTCTGAAAGTAGTTCAAAAAATTTATGTTGTTTATGTGAAATATGATCAGCTCCTGTTATGAAACCCCTTCAGCAGCTGCTTTTCATATTTGATCATATGAGACTCGATACGCAATTTCACATGTGTAGTGAGCCTGATGCCTTTGATAGATGGAACTCATCGTATAGTGTACCACCTACTCCTGTAGAGAAAGAATCGTACATCCCAAAGTACATTGATGTTAAATATATCGAGGGTTCAAATGATAAAAATGGAGTAGCCTAGATTTCCCATGGACAAAGAAGCTAGAGGTTTGTATCTTTACACATTACTCTAATATTTTTTGATATGCAGTGTTTTCTTAATTATTAATTTTTTTCTGCTCTTTAGGAATATTTGGGAATCGCTCCTTCCAGCCAAACCAAAGAGAGGTGATAAATGCCACAATGAGTGGACATGATGTATTTGTTCTAATGCCTACTGGAGGGGGGAAGAGCCTGACATATTAGGTAATAGTTTTGTTTTTTTCTTACTCCGCACAAAAGAAGAAGGGTTAATCTATATTTTTCTGAATAAGAAATATGATAGTATGGTATTACTTGTGAACCAAAGAGTACAATATTGCAAATAATCTGTTCAATTAAAATCAACATCTTTTGCAAATCTGTTTTCTGCAGCTCCCTGCATACATTTGCCCAGGGATCACTTTGGCCATTTCCCTTCTTTTTTCGCTTATTCAAGATCAAATAATGCATTTATCTCAGATATTCTCTCACTTAAATTAGAAATTTTAATTTGTCCGAATCTTTTTAACAATATTGTTTTATGTGTATTTTGATTTGTTACTAAATCTCATATACTAGAATTTGTTGAGTATTCCATTACAGAATCATCGTATTTAGTTTTGCAAATTAAAGTGTGTATCTGTAATTTTTATAGTGCAGCTTCACTTTCACTTACAAACTTATTTTGCTATAAATTTCAGGTAAATGTACGTGAAGCGACAATGAAGATCATGGAAGCTTTGTGCGACTATCTAGAGTAACAATGAAGGTGGTACTCCAATGACTGGTGGCACCGACTCTTAGTACCATATGTTATGTTTTACGTCTTTTGCTTTTATGTTAGACTTCCGTACTTAGTAATTAAGCTTGTAGTTTTATGACTGGTGGCACTTATGCCTTTTGCTCTGAATGTTGTTGTTGGTTGACTGTAATATTGAATCTGTATGGATTATTATGATGGTAATGAATGTCTGTTGTGTTCATTTGGTTATGGGAATGAATATTTTCAAATTACCTATTTTTTGTTTAAAATAGAAAAGTGTTGCCATTGAGGCTATAAAATGTTGGCAAAAAGTGAAAATAATGTTAACAAATGTTGCTAGCAAAATGTTGCTGCAGCTAAAATTTGTGTTGCCATAAAAGTGGGCCCCACAGTGGTCCCTACAGTGGGCAGTCCCCGCAGTGGGCCCCATAGTAGGCCCCACATGGTCCCCACAGTTGGCCCCACTGGTGGGCCCCACTTTTTTGCAAAATATTTAAGCCAAAGGCAACATAATATAATGTTGGTAAAAACTGATATATTGTTGCCATAGCTAGTCTACGCCAACAGAAAACTGATGTTGCCTTAGAAGAGTAGAATGTTGCCTTTGACCCCAAAGGCAACGGCAAAAATAGCAACACCAGCAAAATGTTGCCTTTGGGGTTTTTTGGGCCTACAGCAACATATTTCGGGCCTACGGCAACATTTTTTTGGTGTTGCTGTAGGCCTTTTATGGCGTAGTGATCACTCGTGCCTTTTTTTCCACTATAGTCCATCTCGAAGCACCGCAAGTTTTGCAAGAATCTTCTTTTTCGTTTTCACCCCAGTACAACATACAACTGTTCGGACAAGCATGTATCTTTTGGTAGGTGAGACCTAAATCTTTAATGACATTCTTTGCGGCATTGAAGGATAAAGGTAAGTGTGCGTGGGGAAAGGCTTCTCTTATCAGCTCTAGTATCTCCCCAAATCCTGACTATGAAATTCCATGAGTACACTTCAAGGAATAAAGCCTAACGATAAAACTTAATCGGGAAAAGTTTGCACAGCCTGGATATAAAGGCAGCTTTCCCTCTTCAACATGGCGATTAACATTTTTAACATCTCCATTTGGTCCATTAGTATGATGAAGCATCTCCTCTTGGTTATCTCCAAAATTTATAAAGGTTTCATAATCCATACGATCCTCATGACTATTTTTGTAGGACTCGAGTGAAACCTCATAAATCCAATTAACATGTAATGGAGATGGACCATTGCAGATAAGATGGTCGTAGATCAGATCTGCACGGCGCCACTTGCCATTTTTACAAATCTTGCAAGGGCAGGTTATTTCATCACCTACGGCAAATTTGGGAAATGCATTTTGCAAAAATGCCTCTACCCCACTAATGTATCCTTCACTGTACTTTGGTAGGTTTATCCAAAGAACATTTTCCTTGTCGTCCATCACTACAGTTGAGAAGCATAAAACTATTATAATGAACGATCTTTATGTGTGTGTGTGTTTGCTAATTAAAACCTATGCAAGCCCAGACCACCTATAATATTAGTTCACGCCAAAGTAGTGTGTGTTTATAGCAGGGGTTTCGACTAAAAACCCCACTCTAGCTCCCTGGTCTAAAAAATGCTATCGGTTTGAACAAGAAAAGAACGACACACCAACGTAAGGTTAGTACAGAACTAAAAGTTAGCTTAGTGTAGAACGTATAGTCATGTGTCGTAAACTAAAAGTTCTGAAGCACATGTAGTTGTAGTATTATAATATCTTTATGAAAGGTAAAGGGAAGATGTTAATACCTCATTAAACGATTAACTAGAAGAAAATATTTTACACTTAATTTAAATCCAGGAAGAACCACATACTGTATTTGCTATCTCAGTTAACAAGGAAGAACCACATACTTTGAGCAAAAATCCAGACAATGAATAAAAAATAATATCATAGATACAAATACAAGAACAGGATATACAAACAAGAACAGCATATGCCTTAGACAAAAACAAGAACATTACAACAACAAGAACAGGATATATCATGCTTTACAGGAAGATATAGTGCAGTTATAAGAGATAAAATAGTTATCTTCGACTTTAAGCACATGAACATAAACAAGTACTGACAAAACATAAACAAGTTCTCACAAAACATACAACGAGAAAATAGAAACACATCACAATCTATAAAGAAAGTGTAGGGGTGGAAATCGGATAATTCGGATACGGATATGGCCATATCCGTATCCGAATCCGTTTTTTAAAACCGTATCCGAATTCGTATCCGGATCCGGGAATATCCGAAAAAATCTTATCTGAATCCGAATCTGACGAATGTTATCCGGATACGATAATATCCGAATCCGAATCCATTTTCCAAAAAATGAATTTTTTTTATTTATGAAATTTGCAAAAAATCAGATTTGTACAAAAAATCAGATCTTTACAAAAAACAAATCTCTCCGGCATCACCCTTATCTCCCAACCTCTCCTACACCTCGCCGCCTTTCTTCCCGGCGCAACCTCCATCGTCACTTACCCATCCCCCAATTTTGTATTAACATAAAACCACCATATTACTACCAAAGCGAACTCACACAAGAACAACACAATCGTGAACCCAGGTCGTAGAGCACATAGACGAGGGGGAAAAACCGTGAGGGAGAGAAGGAGATTGAGAGAGATTTAAGGATCTATCCATATACGTAATCAGAAACAACCAACAATCAACTAAAATTCAACTTTGAATTTTGGCCGAAAATAAAAATTACCAAATCCGAGCTTTGAAAGCATGGGTGGATAGAGGATTGAAAGATATGAATTTTGATTACTCTAACTCATAATTTGGAGCTCCATAACATATATAAAAGAGAGATTGATTGTGATGAACTTGGGAGAGATTAGAGAGAGAAGAGAGAGACGTGAGATGAGAGACATGGGTGGGGGTCTGTGCGTGAAACAAAATAATTGTGGGGGGGGTTTGGGGGTTGTCACGGGTAGATAGGAATTAGAATAGGATAAAGTGAAGTTAATATATTATATACTCTAAAAACAATACCCCATGATTTAGGGATTTAAGGATAAAAAAAGAAAGGGCATTTTGACTTTCACCTCACTGAAAAACAGTGTTTGTGGGCTGGGCCCAAAGAAATAATAGTATGTATATCAGTATATATGATATATATAATTAATTAATTATATATTAAAAATATATATTATATATAATTAATTTCGGATACGGATATTTTCGGATACGGATGTGCCTATATCCATATCCGCATCCTAAACTCCCGGATTCAGATACGGATAATATCCGGTTGACTTCGGATACGGATAATATCCGCTTTTTTCCGGATACGAACACGGATATTTCAGACGAATATCGGATTTTTCGTATTTTTTTTCCAGCCCTAAGAAAGTGTAAATACCTTAAAGTAAAAGCCCCAAATCGAACACAATGAAACCCTAATTTCAAGCCCCAAATCGAACACACTGAAACCCTAATTTCAAAGCCCCGAAATTGACCGACCTGTTTCAAGCCCTAACTCCAAATTAATCCTGAGAAAGAGAAATAAAGCCCGGAATTAGTGAATTAAATCCCTAAACTAAACCAATTGAACCAATTGAGAGCTGCATGTGTGTGTACGAGTGTGAGTAACAGAGAATTAGAATAACAGAGAATGTGAGAGAGGAGAGAAAGAAAGGATAGAGAGAATATGTGTGTGTACGAGTGTGTGTGAGTGTGTATCGACTGTGAGCGGAGAGAGGAGAGAGTGGAGAGAGAGACCGTGGAGAGAGTGAGGATAGAGTGGAGAGACTAGAGAGGGTGTCTGAAACTTCTTTTTAGCCGCGGTCTGAAATTTTGGTTGGGCGGTATTTTTGCCGCTCACCAAACTTTACCCCAAATTTACTCCTTTTTTTTCCAACATTTTATTTAATTAATTTATTTCTTTATTAAATATTTAATTCCTTTTTTTTTGCTAAACGATTTCTTTTACATAATTTGTTAATATATTCAAAAAACATTATATACGAAAATATTTTTTTATTTATTCATATATTAAAATATATTTAGAAAAAAAATATTTTAAAAATTTTGTTTAATAATATTTAATAAATATAAAAATAAAATTACACATCTTAAAAAGTTTTAACATGTTTAGTGAAATATTCACTCTCTTATGGAATATTCTAGATTTTTATAAAAATAATTTTATTATTTTTATTAAAAAGGTAATTTCCATGTGAAAAAAGGTTAAAAATTATATTCATAGTAGGAAATATAAAATTTTGTTCATTGTAAAATCATGGCAACACAATTTCAGACCTACGGCAACACACAAACATTTTTATTCTATGCCAACATATTTTTTCTACCTAAGGCAACATAAAAATGATAATGTTGTATTAGCAAAAAACATGCATGGCAAAGACAACATATCCAAAGGCAACATAGGCTCTAGATGTGTTCATAGGCCTTTTATGGTGTAGTGGGAGTCGTGGTGGTGGAACGAGGAGGTTCAAAAGAAAGTAAAGGCTAAACTTGCGCTATTTAAAGAGCTTTTGTCCACTTGTGCAGGGGCGAAGAGGATTCTGAAGATGGAAGCGTACAAGGTGGCAAGACGGGAGGCAAAAAAGGCTGTGGCGAAAGCTAAAGGTGAAGCCTATGAGGGGCTGTACAAGCGCCTAGATACCAAGGAAGGCGCGAACGCTATCTTTAAACTAGCTAAAGCTAGGGAGAGAGGGCGGCGCGACCTGGGTTCTGTTAAGTTTGTTAAGGATGATTCAGGCCAAGTGTTAGTGAATGAAGATGCTATTAAGGAGAGGTGAAGTTCGTATTTTCATAATCTTTTCAATGAGGCTAGGAGGAGTGGTGTCGGTGTGGAGCAAGAGGTCTCTCTTTCGTTTGTGTGTTCTTTCGGTTCCTGTGAGCGTATCAGCAAGGAGGAAGTCAAGGGTGCCCTTCAAAAGATGGCTAGAGGGAAGGCGGTTGGTCCGGATCAGATCCCAATCGAGGTGTGGCTTTGTGTTGGTGAGATTGGCATACAATGGCTAGCAGATCTGTTCAACGCTCTCCTCTTGGGTGCTAAGATGCCAGCTGAATGGAGGCGTAGTATTGTGGTCCCTTTTTTCAAGAACAAAGGCGACGCTCAGAGCTGTAGTAACTATCGGGGTATTAAATTACTCAGACATACTATGAAACTTTGGGAGAGAGTGGTTGAATGTCGAATTAGAAGAGAAGTTGAAATCTCAGAGAATCAATTTGGTTTTATGCTTGGGAGATCGACGATCGAGGCCATTCATCTCGTCAGACGCCTTATGGAGAAGTTCAGGGATCGTCGCAAAGACCTCCATATGGTGTTCATTGATCTTGAGAAGGCTTATGATAGCATCCCCCGTGAAGCTATTTGGAAGAGCCTGGAGGAGAGGAGGGTGTCGTCGTCGTACGTTAGGGCGATTCAAGACATGTACTCCCAAGCTAGTTCCTGCGTCCGGACCCCAGTTGGTGACTCCCATTTTTTCCCTGTTGAGATTGGACTACACCAGGGGTCGGCCCTAAGTCCTCTTCTTTTCGCCCTTATCCTAGATGTCATGTCGCGAGGGATTCAAGATGTCGTCCCTTGGTGCATGCTCTTCGCTGATGATATCGTGTTAGTGGCGGAGTCGAGGGGGGAGGTGAACGAGAAGTTGGAGTTATGGACATCTACTTTGGAGTCCCTAGGCTTGCGTGTGAGCCGGTCCAAAATCGAGTATCTCTGGTGTAACTTCAGTGGTGAGGCCAACGAGGCGGGGGTGGAGGTTAGGATTGAAGATCAGATCGTCCCGCGTATGGATAAGTTCAAGTATTTGGGTTCGATCATCCAGAAGGAAGGTGAGATTGAAGACGATGTCACGCATAGTATCAAGGTTGGGTGGCTAAGGTGGAGGGCAGCGTCAGGGGTGATGTGCGACAAGAAAATCCCGTTAAATTTGAAAGGGAAATTCTATAGAGCGGCAATCCGTCCTGCGATGTTATATGGTTCAGAGTGTTGGGCGGCGAAGAAGGCCCTCGAGAACAAGTTGGAAGCGGCTGAAATGAGGATGTTGCGGTGGTCTTGTGGGCACACGATGCTGGATAGAATCCCGAATGTGGTTTTTTGGAGTGAGCTTGAGGTGGCGCCTTTTTCTGCGAAAGTTAGGGAAGGGAGGTTGAGATGGTTCGGCCACGTTTGTAGGAGGCTGGCTGAAGCGCCAGTGAGGAGGGTCGAGAGTCTTTCGGTTGTTGGGGTGAGGAGGAGAGGCAGATTGAGGAGGTCGTGGGAAGAGCAGCTTAGGTTGGATTTGAAGGCCTTAAACTTAAATGAGACCATGACCGCTGATAGGTGTTCTTGGATGTGCTAGATCAGAGTGGTGGATTCTCTTTTAAGGAGCGGCTCTGTTGTTGAGAGCCTCAAAGTTGGGTTGTCTCGGTTAGCTTTATCTTAGAAGTTCGGCTTTTCGTTCTCATTTTTCGTTTTTATTGTCTTCTGTTTTCTGGTTTTGCAGTTTCAGAGAGCTTGGCCAGGTGGCATCTTAGATCTGAGTGTTTTGCAGAGCGGAGTAGTCAATCCCCCGGTAGGTAAGTCCTATGTGTTCGAAGCCATGGGCCCAGGAATGACGATGAGCCTTTTTCAAAGTTTAGACAACTCATGCGAATATCACTCGCTTTTAGCTTATTGTGCACTTAGCCGGGGGTCTTCACGGAAACAGCCTCCCTACCGAAAGCAGGGGCATGGTCTGCGTACATCTCACCACCCCCAGACCCTGCTCTAAGCGGGATATACTGGGTATGTTTGGTTTGGTTTGGTTTTTTTCATTACAATCGTAAAAACATTACATTACATGTCCATGGTCATAAGCAGGATGAGAGTCCATAGCTTCTACCATGAATTCGTAAAATCCAGAGAGCGGATTTCCTCCGACTATGTTTTGATTTGGCCAAATTCTCCTATATTTTTCACATTACTATATCCCCACAGAGCATGCATTTTTTTTGTCAATAATATACATTCTTGTATATGAATTGTATCGAAATACAATACCGGCAAAACTGGAGAAAGGGGTTTAGTTTCTTTCATTCAATAAAGTTTATCATCTAACCGAAGGGCATGCATAGATGTCCTCAAAAATTTAGATAATAAGACTTTAAAGTCCGAAAAGAGACTTCCCAAAGTCTTCTCACCTGAAAAACAACAAGAAAACTGATTAAAAAATAATATTTATAATT
This sequence comes from Saposhnikovia divaricata, assembly GCA_036435485.1. NCBI lineage: Eukaryota > Viridiplantae > Streptophyta > Magnoliopsida > Apiales > Apiaceae > Saposhnikovia > Saposhnikovia divaricata. The sequence continues at coordinate 30,063,815 of CM071598.1, forward strand.
AATATTAAAGTAAATAACACAGCAAAAATTATTCCTAAATCCTAGTGATATTAAAAACATTATTTCAATGAAAAATAAAAGTAAAATCTAATCAACTGTAAAAATAAAATCTAATCAAAGGGAAACCCTTTGATTAGACACAATAACATACATCCAGACTTATAAAATTTAAGTGCACACTAATAGTCACAACTCGCAATAAGTAATTTACTATACCGGCCTCCTGGAGTCGATTACAAATACTACAAAACAATAATCATCAATAATGATCCAACTCGTCTTTATGATCCAACTCGTTAAAAGATGACATCAAAATAACCGAAAATTGGTCCAAAAAGCCACAATAAATGGCATACCCTCAGAGGTACAACAACCATATAAAATGGTACAATCATACTATTTAAGACTTTTCAAAATAAGAAATCAAACCAAAAATAAAACATAATCAATTAGTCCACTGAAACTAAATGCTAAATTAGTGGAACCCTAATTACATAAAATTAAAAGGCACTAATAAAGCATTTAAATGAAAATTACTTAAATCATGCGAAAAACAATAATCACTTAAATATTCCTTTGAATAAACCTAAAAAATTAAATACTGGTGATAAAAATTAATGAATCAAATCAAATCAATTACCACTATTATTGGCACGTATTAAGTTAGATCCATAATATTTGCTTATCACCTAAATGCTAAAATCAAAATCACCATAAATCAAGATATTAATCACTCTAAACAACTTCCCAAACTTAGATTAAAATAGAGTATCTCATACACACTTCAGACAGTACTCATAAGACACATAGCATATAGCTTAGACAGATCACATAGTGCATACACAGAGAAATCGTTTTACACATAAAAACTAAATGCAATGTCATGCCTTTCCAAAGTAAGATAGGGTTTCGCTTTTAAAACTGATCAATTGCGGGCCAAACACTAAACATTAATAAGATCAACTTTAATGGACTCTAATGCACTATATGTAAATATCAAGCAAAAGCCAACAACATCAAGGGTCGAGACAGAGATTAAGGCCATATCAAGCTAACTACTAAATAATGTCCATTCAGCAATCTCATATAGACCATACACTAAGCAATTTCAGTCATTCAATCACATATCTAGTAGAGACAATGAATTAGAGTTAAGGAACTCAGCACCTTGATCATGGTGGTCATACACATGATTTCATCCAATTCCTTTAGTAATGCAGACAGATACATACAATCTTAGCAAAACAGTGATGAGCACGAATCCTAGGATTTACAAACCGAGGCTTTTCCCATTCGAGAATGAAACATCAAAATTTACCATAGATAATACTCTTTTGACAAGACCAATAAGAATTTTGATTGGAATTTGATAGTAAAATACAAAACTTTCGACTAAAAAAGAAAATAAAAAAACTAGATAATAGAATCGATAGAGAAAGAAAAGAGGATCACGATTCTATGATCAGTTTTTGTAAACGATAAGTAGTTTGGAAGGAAAATTGATTTTACAAACTAGGGTTTGAGAGAGAGAGAGAGAGAGAATTGATCTTCTCTGTTTGATTTTGGTCGATTCTTTTTTCTTCTATCTAGCATGCATTGTTTTTTGATTACCCTTTGAACACATCAGTCAGACACGTCGTGTTTACCTTTAGCTCGTTACTAGCAAGCTTAATTCCACTGGGAAAAAGTTAATAGAGGCTTTTCACATGAAATTTCCTACCTTTAGTGGAATGCATAAAGACCAAAGGAATCTCCACTATCTTAAACGACCAGCTGAGGTTGACACTTGGCCTACCACTTTGTAGGTGTTCATTCTCGAAAAATAAATAACAAAAAATTAATAATGCATAAATTACGAAGCCTTAAAACGAAAATAGTAATACCACTAGTAGCAAGATATTTACCGGAACATAAGAAGTTCCTTAAGTATTTCAGCTTCCGTTAATGGCTATGGCTATAGCATCTTACTCCGATAAACGGAACCAGGAGGTCCAGCTTTGCTAGAAACACCACCAACTTTTTTAATCACCATAACATCAAACACTAATGTACCCATAAAACATTCCTAAAAATCAGGTTTCGATTTACTACATAGTTTTAGCATTAATCTCATATCCTTAACAAGTATTTGGTAAATTCATATCCTTACAATTAAGTCTATAGGTTATCGAATTGTTCGCTTCCCATGCACTATCCTAGTGCTGATCATAAGAAATTACTGAACGTGTTCATGTCATGTTTGGTCAGAACTAAAAGTCATAGTCTGTAACTTTGTGTTATGACCAAAATCTTTGATAATTATAATTGATATCCTATTATAGAAAAGAATGAGACAACTTTAATGCAATTTAAACGAGTCTATATCGTTATGAAGTGGATGACATATTCGAGTTTTAAGTATTCACAAAGATGGTCAATGGTGAAAATGAGTTTAAGGAAGAAGATTGATAAAAGACGAATTTACCCCTGAATTTTCTAATGGTGTTAAATTGTTTTGACGAAAGTACACACATCATAAAAAAGTTAGAAGTTCAGTATAGTAAATGGTGGTTTTAGAAGTCTAGTACACATATTTACTTGTTTAAATTCATATATCTACACAAATGTTTAAATTCATGTCTTTAATATATGTGATACAAGTAATGAAATATCTATTTATATGTTTATAAACAAAATTATATGTAAACCTTTATCATATAATGGTCATTGTTCTATGGAGAACCATCTTACGTAGAGAACCACTTATTCTATACTAATTTCTGATTCTATTACAGAACCAAATTTTTATTTATTTTTATTTTTTTGGTTCTATAAAAAAAATATTTGGTTCCACAAAAAAAAAATCTGGGCAAAACTGACGTGGCAGTGCCACGTCACCTACCACGTCTTCACTACTTACGTGGCAGTGTCACATCATCAATGATGACGTCGACGATGACGTGGCACTGCCACGTCAGCGTGATGACGTGGCAGGCGACATGGCAGGTGACGTGGCAGTAGTGCTGGCGTGGAAGGTGACGTGGCAGTGATGACGTGGCAGTTTCGAATTTTTTTTTTTTGGAAAAAAATTTGGTTCTGTTACAGAATCAGAAAAAATATAAAAAATATTGCTTCTACTACAGAATCATAGGGTTCTCCACGTAAGATGGTTCTCCATAGAGTGTCATCATATAATAATATTTTATTACAATTCCGACAATATTGTTGTACATAAGTTTTACTCTATACTATTTTTTTAGCAGGGTTAAATGGCATTTTGGTCACTCAACTGATTGGAAACTTTCAATTGGGTCATTAAACTCAAAAAGTTTTCAATCACATCATTATACTCTTAAAAAATTTCATTCAGGTCACTGGCCGTTACACTCCGTTAAAAATTAGACGGAAAGCTGACTAAGTTTGGTGAGTTGGCTTGAACAAATCCACCGTGGCATGTATAGTCAGTTGAAGTGGCATTTTGGTCACTCAACTGACTAAAAATTTGCAATCGGGTCATCAAACTAGAAAAAAATTTCATTCAGGTCACCAAACTGATTAATGGTTTGACTCACAAAAAGGTAATCGTTGTTAATCCCTTGTCATTATATATATCCAAAATCGAGTAGTTCGATAGTCAATCGAGTCGAACCGAATCAAATACAAACATTCATATTCGAATTCAAGCCGAATTTGAGCAAATATAAACATATTAATTCGAATCCGGACCTAATACGAACGAATAATTATAAATTCGAGTCGAATCTGATCATACTACTATTCACACATATTCGACTTGTTTTATATATCTTTTGGTCATTGTGGAAAAACCCATCAAATTCCTAATTAAAATATTTGATGAGCTTTTCCAAAATGGCCTAAAGATATATATATATATATATATATATATATATATATATATATATATATATATATATATAAAATGACAAGAGATTAACAACGATTAACTTTTTGTGAGTGAAACCATTAATCTTTAGTTTAGTGATCTGAATGAAAATTTCTTCGAGTTTGATGACCCGATTGCAAATTTTTAGTCAGTTGAGTGACCAAAATGCCGCTTCAGCTGACTATACATGCCACAGTGGATTTGTTCAAGCCAACTCACCAAACTTAGTCAGCTTTCCGTCTAATTTTTAACGGAGTGTAACGGCCAGTGACCTGAATGAAAATTTTTAATAGTATAATGATGTGATTGAAAACTTTTTGAGTTTAATGACCCAATTGAAAGTTTCTAGTTAGTTGAGTGACCAAAACGCCATTTAACCTTTTTTTAGCATACACGCGGGGAGGTAAAATAGGACGCGTTTGGTGTCGTGAAGTCAATGTATAATTAACAAGTTTATAAGAACTTTTGAGGAATGCTTGTCAATTAAATTTATGAATTCAATTTATAATTAATATATTAATAAATTGAATGTTAGTAGTAATGTATTTTCATTCCAAGTTATTTTTTCATTGCTTGATTTATTTGTTAATTTAATAAATTTTTTACATTTGTTTTTTTAAATACATTTTTAATTTAAGATGCATGTATTGAATTTATTGTATTAAATTATTATTTTTTAATTTAATTTAATAAATATTTTATTAACTTATAAGTAAATTTATCCAAACAGCTATATAATTTATAGATATTTTTTTATATATCACTTATATGATATTTATTCATTTTGTGATAAAATTAAATTTTTTAACATACCCCAAATACCAACATAAAATGGTTTACGACATAATAGTTTGCCGAATCACGACTTTTAAAACTTTTTTGGATGAAGATCAAGAATACCAATTTTTAAAATTTTCCTGATAAGAATATGGCGCACGCAAGAGGATAGTCAAAAATACCAATCTATTACGCATTTTCAATCTGATAACAAGTGTTACGCATTTGTGGAAAGAATAATACATGTATTTCATTTTTATATATATTAAAAATAGTTTGTTACGCATTTGTCCATAGGATAATAATTTCTGTTACGCATTGTACATAAGATAATAACTTTTATTACACATTTGTTCATAGGGTAATAACTTTTTTTTTTGTTACTCACTTGACTCATGCCTAATAGAGGATTTTTGTTTTTTTTTTTTGTTATGCATCTTACATATGCGTAATAAGGTTTCTTTTTTTTGTTAAGTATTAGCATTTGACAAATGCGTAACAGGTTCAATAAATCGTTATTTTGGTACAAAATGTAAAAAGATGTGATAAAAATGTCATTATTTCAACTTTTTTTTTTCATTTAAAATTCGACCTTATCTTAATATTATTTTGGCGATTAATAATAACCCAATCCTAAAATTTACTACAATAGTAATAATATTTATAATTATGCACTTTATTTTTCTCGCAAATTATAATTTATCCATGTTTGGGAAAAAAGACTAGTCACGTGGGCTGGCGGAGCGAGGGAAAACAAAATATTTAAACCATGAGCGAATGAGCAATATACTAAGTAGTACTAGCAAATATCCTTTACAATATTAATTTAACTTGTCAATTGACCCCGCTCTCTCCTTTTCATTTCTCATCTGCTTTTTGTGCCCCCCCCCCCCCCCCCCCAAAATCCTTTTCTCACCATACTCTCTCAAACCCTCCCCCCCACCCTCTCTTGTCCATCAGATTTGCCCCAAACTCCCTCAGTTAGAACAAATCCACATCAGATTTAATCCCCAACAATGTTCTAGCTCTCATTCCTCCGGGTCCTTTTTCGAAAAAAACAGGTTACAAATTAACCGTTATTTACACTTTATTATTTTTGTTATTGTTTTCTGTGGATTGATATCTGATTTCGATGTTTGTAATTTTAATTTGTGATTGCAGGGGGGAGCAGATTGTGTAGAGGTTATTTTATTTTATTTTTATTTATTTATAAAATGGCCAAAGTGGCTGCTAGGGCTCCGCTACCTTCTAGCAATCATCATTTCGATAACGTCGGTTCTGGTAGTGTGTCTAAGGTCACTACTGCACTTAAAAGAAAGACGCCTTCTGAACTGCGAGTAAGTTTCCACATCCTGCGCTTTTTTATTACTTTTATTAATTATAATTGTGTGATTTGTTGTTTCTTCTCCCATTCGTTTGTAAGTCTGAAGAAGCTATATGTGTGTGTGGGGATATTCTTAGAGTCAATTGATTTGATTGAATGTTTACGTGTTTGATTTTCGAAACTGTATGCGGATGACAATGACTTACTTATAACAGTAGTTGTGATGATATGGAAGATGCACCCTAACTGTTTGCCTTGTCTGATATCTAAGAGTGCCCTAATTTGTGGTTTATAATCTGTTCCTGTTGTTTGTAATTTGATGATTCACTAGTCATTGGTTTTCTGTGCTTGAATTATTTCAAAGCAGAGGTAGTGAATACTTATACCTCATGCCCTCATGGCTTGTTACATTTCGGGGGATTCCCATTGATTGTTGCACCATTTGCTGATTTTAGTGGTTATTGTATGCTGGCTGTATATCAGTATATGTGATTATATGGTTAAAGGTATCACGATGATATTGGAATTTTTTCCCTGAAAAGCACTTCAGGTTATGTAATTATCTCCAAGCTATTGGATATATTCCAGGGCGTTGAATGATTGATAATTTGATATTTTCAGTTTCATGGTAACGAGAATCTATAGTAATTTTAGTTTCATGGCGATTGGCAGGGAGAGCAGCTAAAACGAAAGAATATAATCGAACTTGTAGATGAATCTCCAGGTCCTGTTTGCTCTACGAGGTAAGCATTTGATAAATACTATATCATAATCCAAATGATGCTTAATTGACATTTTTTTTCCTGGATGTCTCCTAGGAAAAGCAATGAGGTATGTGGAATAAGAAAATCTGACCTCTCATCTAAGAATACCAGATACATTGATACTCGTTTGGATGAAGTCTTTCCAGTCCGTAAAAACAGCATCAGGCTAAATTTGCTTCCTAAAAAAGAAAATATCAAGGTTAGTATATTTTATCTATACTTCTGTTGTCTTGTAGTCTTGTATGCATATTGGATATTGCATATACCATTATATTTTTCCAGTACAATACTCTTTCAGGTATCTGCATAGTTGTTCTGTGTTGTTGAAGTTGTCTATATTATTTTCATTTCCTTGTATAATTGTCCTTGTACAAAATGACTTACTTTCTAATATGAATGAAGCAATACATCTCTATTATATCCAATAAAATAGCTAAATATCATACTGTGTGTAGCATACAATAATTTAATTACTGTAAATGTGTTGTCACTGAACTGACACTAACTCATTCTACTCTTGTTATTAGGAATTTATACCTTCTGAGCATGTTGACAGCATGAAAAGTTTTCGTGTTTCCTCAGATTCGAATGCTGAAAGTCGACCACATGTGACAAAGTATACTTTTATGCAGATTGCTTTATTCTTTTAAACTATATGATTACTTTAAAATATTTATGGCTTTACATAACGTTCTGCAGCCCACAAGATCCCCTTGTATCAATATCAGTTGCCAAAGATAATATCCAAAAAGAAGCTCATCCCACCACTGAAAAATGTTGTGGAAATACGTTTCGTAGTGTTACAGAGCTATCAATGGGTAGTGGAAACTTACCAGGTCTTTCAGTTGTTGATATGGTAATTCTTCCTTCCATCAGCATGTATGTCTTGAATTAAATGAAGCATGTCTCGTTTTTTATATTGTTGTTTTAATTGACAGGATAAAGCTTTTAAAGGATTGGTTAAAGAGCCACCTATAAATTCAGCATTAACAGTTGATGCTTTTGGAAGAACTGGTGATCTTACCACAAAGAAGTTTTGCTCTGAATTTTGTATTTCTGGCCGAAAGATACCTCTTGATGTTACACTGAAAACTACTATGAGGGTTGTGTTATCATCCTCTGTGAATCGGTGAGGCTACTGTTTTATTTACCCTTTTAATGACAAGCATGGACCATGGTTCAATGCTGAAAAGATCTTCCTGTCATTTCATAAGTTTCTGGTGTCCAATCCCTCAGTGACCTGGACTTGAACGGCGTCCTTGTTCAAGATTAATATGTCTAAGAGTCATACTAGCAAATTTTAGCACTGACAAGTTGTGTTCAGCACACATCTGTACCCGAGGCTATCTACGGGGCATGCTGCACGGCTAGTTCAGAAGCAAATTAATCATATTGTATGAATGTTTTAACTACTAACAAGTAACAACACAAGGCTTAGTAATTACTTGGTACTACCAGGTTCACAATTTTTTTGATCTTTATATTCTTAGATGTGAGTATTTTGTTGTTCTTCTGTTGTGATTTATGCCTTTATCTACAATGTATGATTCTGCACATTATGTTTGTCACTTCACAAATTGATTAGTTGCATCATGTTTGATTTAGGTTTCATAGATCGATTACTTGCAGTGCATTCAGTAATATGAACCAGATTAAGGCTCAAACTGGCAGTGTTGGTGATCAGAAGCTTTCCTCGGTAGCTAATATTACCACCCAAATGTCCAGTTTAAAATCTGTACAGTCCTGGGTGTATCCACAGTCTTCTCTACCACCTCCTGTCTTATCAGCATTAGCTTTAGCTGGAACAGAGGGAGGTATGCTAAGCTGTCTAGCTTAAAGTATTATGTTATAGATTAATACTAGTAGTTTTGTTGTCATTACATTTCTTAATTTCTGAATTGATCTTTTAATTCTATCATATCTATTTCTCTTTGTCTTTGTTCTGTAATTTCTTCAGGGCAAATGGATTTCTTGAGCAAACGGCAAAGTGCATGGGAGGATTCCTTTCGAAGTCTGTATTACATGCTGAGAAAGAATGTGTGCAACATCTTTTATGGTAATAGTAACATCATGGGCAGTTGTCCCTCTGAATCCACATTTTATTTATTTGGCAATATCGTGTTATTTATTTTTATTAACAGATTTTAAAATTAGTTAGCCTTATGTAATGGTAATATACAATTTTGTTTGTTCTTTTGCAATCTCTAGTTTGCACTGCACAGTTTGTGGTCATGTTTACTAGTGCTAATATTTCAAAGGAAGGCAAAGTTGTGTGCAATGCCTATATATCTCAGTCTACAAGAAGCTTAAGGTCATTGCTGAAAGAACATGTAAGATAATTTTCCATTTTTCTTGAAGTCAACCCCCTTATTCTATGTATGTAACCATAGTCCATTACTGTTATAAACTTTTTCAATTTCTGTGTACTATTTTTCTTTTTTACTATGTATTTATTTTATAGACTTATGGGGAAGCTATAACATTTACTGTAGGATATTTGTTTCTCTATGCCTCTCTCTCATTCGAAAGTGGAGCAAGTTAGTACAGAAGATCTAGCTGAGCTGTCAGAGATTGAAAGGCATAATCTTGGACAGGTATAAAAATATATCTTTTATATGGAACACATAGTGATCATTTTATAAGTTAGTTTAAGGATGCTTCCCAAATGCTCAATTCCTGAGCATATGCAATAAAAAAAAAAAAATAATCAAATATTGGGAAAAAATACTAAAAAGTTTTAGCAAACAAAACAACTATGTTAGTTTCTTTGATGTGATACGATATAACTGTTTTTCTAAAATTAAATAACGATTGGTAAAGGTTTAGCCCATTACCTATATTTTTATATAATGATGTGCAGGCAAGTTAAACATATTCTATACTGTCCAATCTGGCTTAATAACTGTGGAGAAAAAGTCACTGAGTATTAGACAAGTGAAGTGGTTAACTAATTGAATTGGAGTTGTGTGTGTTACCATCATATTGATGTAAAGGTATCCATAGATGGATAGATGGTACCCTTCAGTGTATAAAGCATAACAATTTGGGTCAATTTACTAGTTACAGATCATGAATGCTTGCTACTGTCAGGCTATGTGGGTTTATATGTTGTTCATTGATTTCTTCCAACGTATATATGGTTTAAAAAAAAGTCTAAAATGCATTTATATCAATTATTTTGTGTGTCTGGCCTCATGAGTTTTAACTTTTATATCTGACAATAGACTTCAAGTATGACTACCTGCGTTGATTTGTACAAAACGAGGACCATATTATGAGCTAGTGGGTGTAATTCTCTGCACTGGCCTTGTTTCACAAAAGCTGTGTTTGTTGAAAATTTGATAATGTTTCTAATTCATTTTACTTCTGCTAAAATTACTGCAGACTCGTCGGCTGGGTTCTTTATCCGATGAAGATAACAGCCCACAATCTTTGCTGGCAATCAGAGGGAACGAAAGTGTACATGGATTATATGATTTTCTGCTCAATTATAGGTAAAGTATATGGTACCAGTAAAAAGTTAACAGTTATTTATACGGGGAAATAAATTCTTGGAATTATATATTATAGTACGTTTGTCCCATGGTTTTATATCACTCTTCAGATCACAGTATCTGTTTTTGACACTGTTTCAGGTTCATCATGATCTCTATGACCGGTGTGGATGTTCCTATGTTGTATGCACCACTGCCTTTTGAGAGTGCAGCTCTTTCTGCCCCAGAGGTGGGTCAAATAAGTACCTACTAATGTTATAGAAATGTAATAACCTGTACCAGGCACTTAAGATTTGTCTCCCTGTTTGCAGCTTTGGAAATCTCAAATAAAACACTTATTATTGCTTGTTTTCTGCTTAACTAAGAATTTATTGTTATGTCATATTATGTGTTATTTATAGTATATTAACATGTTATTAATATTTATACCCTGCTTAAAATTATGTTTCACCTGCTTTGCACAGATTAGGTGCAAAGAGGTAAGAAGGGCTGATCATGTGTCTGTTCCTCTAGAGAAGAAAATTCCTGGTGAACTCAATCAAGGTTCAGCTTCTGGATTTTGTTATAGCATCGAAATTAAAGACTCGTATCTTCCACCATGGATAATCAGCAGCATATGCAGTTGTTTGGACTCTGATGAGAATAGCTATGATATAAGGTAATTTTGATGGGACTTGGGAGTAACCAATTATTTTATTCCTGCCTCGTCTCCATGATGTTTCCCTGTGAATTGGGCTGTATCTTATTGTTTATGCTTGTTTCTGGCATGCAATATAATGGAAACAGCAATTTGGATAGATGATTCTTTCATCACATTAGTTGCTGTATTGTTTTAAATGTTCTGCTACTAGTCTTAATCTCAGACTAACCAGTTTCAATGGCATTGATTACCCTTTCCTATAGCTATAAGTTGCATAAAGTCTAGGTCTGCTACTTATGTGCAGCGACAATTTGGTTTGCTATTTTGTTCAAGGGGTGATTTATGTATTTTGGTGTTTTGCAGTTTTTCAACACAACCCACATCTACTGGCCTGAATGTTGGTCTTGAGGCCGTTTCAGGGAAACACAATACCGAAAACAGCTTCAGTTTTGGGGTACCACATGCCATAATTTCACCTCTATTGGATTCTGCCTTTTTGAAAGGCTTGAATTACTGCAATGGCTCGTATACTGCATCTCTTTCACCTGTTTGACATATAGTTTTAAGATGGACAAGATTAAGAACTCTTGTTTAGCTGGAAATAAAAACAACTATTATTCTAGTCTAAGCATTTTATGTCATCTTTTGTTAACTCAGTGCAGTGTGCAGCACATTGCCAGAACTTGGGATTATGAATATTCCTTTAGATGGATTTTGACTGCAGTTGTAAGTTTGTAACCCTACTGTATTAGATATGATATGGCCATTATCATCCGTCAACTATTGATTATGAAGTTGCGGTTTGCGAGGTAACCTGCTCAAACTTGAAATAGCCTATGCAAATTAGATAAACCTTATATTTTATAAGTTTTGAAATTAGGTTAAAATTTATTTAGGTGTTTTTTGTTTTAGGATTAATAGAATCATTTCTTAGTTAACAGTTATGTAGCATAAATATGACCAACTCAATATATTCATAAGTATTGAATGTAAATATAGATATCATATTCTTTTAGCAGCATGATTCTGACAACAAAAAGGATTGCTAGATTAATAATTGAGATTTTCTGGGAGGCTTTTGAAGATGTGATGGGGGGGATACATGAGGTTGAATAATTAACTAACGGATAGTGCCAATCAGAATACACGCACCATGCACCATGTTGAAGCTTTTTCCTGTTATAGTTGTAAAGGTTGGATAATAAACTTTCATGGCGGGACATGTAGGGATTATCACTTTTGCGTTAGGGGATATTAGAACAAAAATATGCAAAAAAATGAAGCAAGAGTGTTAGTATGTACTATCTTAAACCACTGAATATTTTTAGATCTTCGGGTCTGATAATAAATTCCAACCAAATAAATTCGTACCTGTAATTATTATTGTTACACAAACCAGTTCTGCTTGTTACCCATCAAAACTAGTTGGCACTTTGACACACTGCACACAATACTCTCCTAGATTCGATGATTCAATTAGTGGTAAGAAAAGTTGTGGAAATTAAAACAATTTTTTTTGGATAAAATTACATTTTAGCTTTCGAAATAGGATTGTGATGATTATCTTCAAACATTTTACATTTATAAAATTTAATATATTTAGAGGATGCACGGATATTGAATGATTGTTTTTGGGTTTTGAATTTTAAAAAAATAATTAAAATTTGTTGGCATCATTTAAAAAATATTATTTAAAATTACGGAGTTTTAAAATCAAAAATTGAAATTACTATATATTTTAATTAAAATTATATTAAAGTCTTTAGCTAAAAAAATAAAGAAATACGACGCCAATTTGGGGGAAAGGCTTTCAGACTTATAAATTGCAACTGACTCGCAAACTCCCGCGCGCTCTCTCTCTGATTACTACTCCAGTACTCCCACAGTCCTACTAGTACTACTACCACAGCAGAAGAAATGAATGTAACCAAACAAACACGCATTATTTTTCTACTATAATCTAGGCTCTCTCTCTCTCTCTCTCTCTCTCTCCGTGTCTTCCGGCAATTCCAAACTTAGAGAAAAACATCTCTCTCTCTCTCAATTCTGAATCGCCACCCAGCAATCAGGTGCTTTCCTCCCTCTCGCTCTCTCCCAGGATCATCCTGAGAGGGAGCACCCCCCTCACTCCCTTTGAATTTCTTACGACATCCCCCCCTACCTTCAAGGTAACGCACATTTACATACATATCTTTACATGATCTTTTATTCACATTTATTTATTTATTTCACCCTCTTTAATTGCTTTTTTTAAATGCATATTCATACGTACGTTTTGATTTGTTGAATTCATTGTAGGAGTCGTATTTGATTCATTGATCCCGAGGGCGTTGATTTGTTGATTCTTCTTGCTGAGATTGAGCAACCGTTTCAATTTTTCCCCCTTTTTTTAAAAAAAATAAAAAATAAAAAAATTATTTGCATCTTCTAGAATTGTATAGTACAAATAGGGGGAGGGTTTGGGACTTGTTTGTGTTTCTCCTGGTGGTTTTGATTGGAATCGGTTGCGTTATTCTCGCAATGAGTTCTCGTGAAGATCAATCTTTAACCAGCTACGGAGATTGTCTTTGTGATTGTGATTGCGATGTTTGTAATTGTTCAATCATGAATGACTGTGATTCCGCAACTACGAAGCCTAAATTTCATCAACTTGAGGAAGGGAGTAGGTTTGTTGTACCCGGTCTCGATATATCTCATGTTGCTAAGGTTGAGATTTCGAATGAATGTGTTGCGTTGCGGGAAATGGTTAGCAACCAGCAGAATGCCATTGTGGATCTTTCTATTGAACTGGAAGAGGAGAGAAGTGCATCTTCAACGGCTGCTAATGAGGCTATGTCGATGATTTTGAGGCTACAGAGGGAGAAGGCGGAGATTCAGATGGAGGCTCGACAATTTAAACGCTTTGCAGAGGAGAAGATGGCACATGATGGTCAGGAGATTGGTGCCTTGGAGGATTTGCTGTATAAGAAGGAGCAAGCCATACAGTCCCTCACGTGTGAGGTGCGGGCCTATAAACATAGGATGATGAGTTACGGTCTTACGGAGGCTGAGGCAGAGGGAGTAAAAGGCGATACCCCCCGAAATCGAGATTCACATTATGAAATTCCCACCTACGACTACCCTCCCCTCAAATGCAATTCAAATGCTGATCAAGCTTCATGTGAGGCGGAAAATGATACAGTAGATGTGGAGAAATATGCATTATGCGACACGCCAACATCTCAAGATCATTTGAAAGATTTAGAGAATCGGATCAATCAATTGGAAAATAGTCCAAAGCAGAGCCGGCCTGATGTGGATTTCTTTGGTACCAAGACTGTGCTTGAAAAGGTGATAGTTGGTCATTCTCCTAGGCGATGTAGACAAATTAAGAGGTTTTCTACCGACAGCTCAAGCTCGTATTTTGCAACTGTGAAAGAGACAGGTTCTGATGTTGCCAGTGATTCTCCAGAGTTTGGCACTACTGATAAATTGGATTGCATAAATTCCGAGAAACTCTCCGATTTGAAAAGGGTGGACAATGCATCTGAAGTTGGAGATGACTTGAGTGATAGAGTATACACCATCGATTCCGTTCATAATGAGGCATCCTATGACGACGTTAGCAATCCAAAAGCTTCTGTTCCAATTTGTGAAGAGTATACAACCACACCAAGGGAGTCGCTGAATATAGCAGATGCAAGGGACCCTGAGATAACGAAGCTCTACTTGAGGCTTCAGGCACTTGAAGCTGACAGAGAATCTATGAGGCAGGCACTCATTTCTATGAGGACGGACAAGGCACAGCTGGTATTATTGAAGGAGATAGCTCAACAATTTTGTAAAGATATGTCACCTGTCAGAGCGCAAGGGAGAAAGTCATCTGTTGGTGGAAGCTTCTCCGTCATGTCTCTATTCAAGGTAGTTTCAAGGTTTCTGCAGCTGTTGAAAGCTTTTCGTCTTTACAGCTATTATCTAAAATACTGATATGAGTTTTTGCTAAAGTTTCAATATGTTTCTATATTAATATATATATCTTTGTGTGTGTATGTAACCTCGGTTATGTTCACTCCCTTAACATTCGATCTTTCTCTGTTTTGTTGATAAGACCTTAACATGTTGCAGTTCTAAAGTATTGGTGTCGATACTCAATTAAATTATGTACAGCCTTATGAATTTGACCAGTGGTGTGCATTTTGCCTGATGCAACCTTTTATTTTTTGTACAGTGTGTCGTGTCATTTGTCTTCTGGAAAAAGAAAGCATTTCGAAGCAGGTAATTATTCAATTGTAATATGTTTTTTGTATAATCTCTCTTTCCTATTATCAATATCTAGACTTGCACTCGCATTTGATTCCTATAGACTACAATAAATTAAGACTTTAGTTTAGCAGGTTAAAAATTTCCAGTAAGCTAAAAAATCTTCATCAACAAATTCTGAAGGGTCAGGATATGGAAACAAAAATATTTAAAGTTCTGAACCACATAGACAACAAGTTATGTTGGAACAACATTGATTATGTTATCCTTCTTATATGTAGCCAATAAGCTACAGTATGGTATGTCTTGGTTTTACCTTGATGCCAGAAATAAAACAATCTAAAATAAGATAGAGAGATCTACAAGTGTTTAGCATCATTTTTGTAATGCTATGAAGTTTTCTGTCCGTTATGATTGGCAGGGGTAGGACCAGATTTTATTGGGTGTTGAGCTTTACTGCTTATCTTATCTATGTTTGCCGGAATACATTTTCAGGTACATGTTCGGGATGTCTCCCGACAATGTTGGATTGTTAATGCTTCTGGACAAAGGACCCCATGCAGGACAGTGGAGATGTCTCACAAGTACACAAGTGTGATGTTTGAACAGCTTTTCATGTATAACTTCTGCTGTGAGATAATAACTACCGTACCTACGTGCCATCTTTAGATCCTGCTCATTGGATTTTAATCTGAGTGTTCTTCATTTCTAGATTTTGCATACTATTTTCAGATTCCTTGGAAATTTGGTGCTTGATCTATGATGTTCAGTGCCCTGTCTTCATTTCTTGACATCGAAACCTATTGCTAGTTCACCTGTAAACTGAAAGATAAGAGGTCTTAGTTCCGTAGGCATGCAGTGCTCGTGTTGTGTCTGATTTTATTAGCTCAAGTCCAGTCCTATTCTGACAGTCCTCCCCCTGTACATTTCAATTCACGGTTATGTCAACATAGTTCTTATTATTTTTTCCTGTTTGGCTGGAGATTTGTTGTAGCATATGACCACTCAATCTCATATGCACCCCTGGACTTTTCCTACAAATTTTTGTATGTAGACTTCTAAACACCACAGTTTGCACCTTGTTGTTTCAAAGCAGCTATGTGCACCCTTGCCTTCAAGTTGGGCATTTACCATTAACTGGGCGAAGGGGCAAAGTGGAGTTCAAATTTTTGAACGGCTACTTGCCTCTTTTTCGTATAAACGCTAGGTTATATATAAGTATATGTTCATACTCAGTAAAACTCTACGAATGTGTAACTGACAAAACCATTATATTTGAATTTCCGAAACCCCACATTCTTATCATTCCTCACCTTTGTTTAGCGCCAAACATCGAAGATTTGTCCACCTTAGTAGTCATCTCCAATGTGTACCCCCCCCCCCCCTCCTCAATTTGCCTTCAAATTTCTCGTTATAATCTCTTTTTAAACACGCAATTGATATATGTATAGATATATTTTTTAATCCAATTTATCATGTTACCTAATTTCTTCAATCATAGGAGTATAGGACCCTGTTGTAGAATTCTGTATCATCACCGCAACATGGGTTTTTCTAATTTCCAATCTCCTTCAAAATGGGATCATATATTGTAATGGTCTCTAGAGTTTTGATAGTTGAAATAAAGTAAACTAAGTAATTTACTTGGTATTAACAGGAAATGACAAAGATGAAAAGTAGAATTGCAGAGACAAAATTGTACTTAATCCATTACAGAGAGAATTGAAGAAGAACAATACAAAAATAAAAGTCTCATCAAGCCTGCACAACTCCCTTCCCTCTGCAGTATTTGTTCCCCTTCATGGCCACGTGTCCTGCTGCTATTCGTGACTACTAACATGCTGTTGGGCACACGATCCAATACATTTCAGCTACTTCACGTGTTGCCTCACAGTAACTTAAACGACATCGTTTTTTAAGCACTAACATACCCCAAAACGACACCGTAATACTTTATTATTACATAAATTAATTAAATACTCTAAACGCACCAAATTCAGTTGGTTACAACTAGCATCCCCTCAAAACGATCCTTGTCCTCAAGGATCGAACTCTGGATATTGCTCCATAATCTGATTTGCATCCTCCCAACTAGCATCTTCTGGAATGGCATGAGACCATTGTATCAGCCACTGCACGACAGCCACATTGTTTCTTTTTACACTCCTCCTCTGCAATACTTTAACCGGATAAACCAGGAATTGACCTTCAGTACCTAGCCTGGGTAGCACCGTAGTAGTTGAATATTTAGACCCTACCTTCTTCTTCAGTAGGCTGATGTGGAATACTGGGTGTATCTGGCTCCCGACAGGCAAGGCCAATTTGTAGGCTACTGCTCCTACTTTCTCCAAAACTTCATAGGGACCAAAGAATTTGTGTGACAGTTTCAAATGCTTCCTCACTGCTACAGAGAGTTGCCTATACGGCTGTAACTTCAAAAATACCCAATCACCTACTGCCAAAGTGCTCTCCCTGCGTTTTTTATCTGCATATTGCTTGTATTTGTTCTGTGCCATTTGAATTGCCTCTCTCAATAAGTGGTCCATAGCCTCCCTGTTAACTTGAAAATCTTCTACTGTGCCCACTGTGGACCTGTGAGAAGTAGGTAGACAGATTTGCCTAGGCTGAACTCCATAAAGAGCTTCATATGGACTCATTTTAATTGAGCTGTTATAGGTGGAATTGTACCACCATTCAGCTAGTGGTAACCACTTAGCCCATTGTTTAGGACGTTGACTGACCATGGCTCTTAAATATTGCTCTAAGCACCTGTTGAGTCTTTCAGTTTGTCCATCAGACTGAGGGTGATAAGAGGTGCTTAGATGCAGTTTAGTGCCCATCATACTAAACAGTTCTTTCCAGAAATTGCTAGTAAACACTCTGTCCCTGTCTGAGATGATAGAGAGTGGCATACCATGCAGTTTGTAGATGTTATCAAGAAACAGTTGAGCCACTGTGGTAGTACTAAAAGGATGGGAGAGAGCTAAAAAATGTCCCACCTTACTGAGTCTGTCAATAACAACCTTCAGAAGATTTGGGTAGACCCTCCACAAAGTCTAGTGAGATGTGCTGCCATACCTTCTCTGGAATTGGGAGAGGTTGAAGTAATCCTCCTGGAAATTAATGCCCAGACTTCACCATTTGACACAAGTCACATGCCTTTACATACTCAGCAATATCTGATTTCATCTTTGGCCAAAAGAAAAATTGTGATACTTTCTTGACAGTGGCCTCTTGTCCAGAATGGCTTCCTGCAGGACTATCATGTAATTCTCACATGATGTTGTGCTTAATCTTGCCCTGAGAACCCACATAAATTCTGCCATTATATCTAATCAATCCTTTGGTAAAAGAATATTGCTAAAAGACAGGATCCTAAGTTGCAATTCCTTCCACTATTTTCTGAGCCATGTCATTATCATTATAGCTACTGAGTATCTCAGACAACCACTCAGGTTGTATAGTGGTTATTTCATTCACATTTCCTTGCTCTACATCTGGTAGCCTTGATAAAGCATCAGCTACCATGTTCCCCTTCCCTTTCTTGTATGATATCTCATAGTCAAGGCCCATTAATTTGGCCAGCCATTTTTGCTGAAGCAATGTAGACAGTCTCTACTCTAGGAGAAACTTTAAACTTTGGTGATCAGTCTTGATTACAATGTGATGGCCCTGTAAATAGGTGTACCATTTCTGAGTAGCCATAACAATGGCTAAGAGTTCCTTCTCATAGGTAGAGAGGCTTTGATGCTTAGGTGATAATCCTTTGCTCAGAAATGCAATTGGTCTGCCTTGTTGCATAAGAACTTCTCCTATTCCATGTCCACTAACATCTGTTTCTAGAACAAATGGTAATGAATAATCTGGAAGAGCTAAGACTGGTGTGGTTATCATGGCCTGCTTGAGATGATTAAAAGTAGTGGTGGCTTCCTCAGTCCAGTGAAAGGCATTCTTTTTCAATAAAGTTGTCAGTGGCCTACTAATTTAACCATAGCTCTTGACAAACCTACGATAGTAACCTGTCAATCCCAGAAATGCTCTTAGCTGCTTCACATTCCCTCATGACTTGCACCTTGGCAGGATCTGTTGCCACACCTTGTGCAGAAATGATATGGTCTAAGTACTCAAGAGCATTTTGGCCAAACTGACATTTGCTTCTCTTTGCAAACAAATTGTGAGCAACCATTTTCTGAAATACCTCTTGCAACTGTTGCACATGCTCTTCTAGTGACTTGCTATAGACTAAAATGTCATCAAAGAACACAAGCACACTTTTTCTGATTTGATCTTGAAAAATATAGTTCATTAGAACCTGAAAAGTAGCTGGTGCATTTGTAAGTCCAAAAGGCATGACCTTAAACTCATATAACCCTTGGTGGGTTCTAAAAGCTGTTTTAAAGATGTCTTCAGGAGCCATTCTGATTTGATGGTAACCAGACCTCAGATCAAGCTTTGTAAACCAAGCAACCCCCTTCAACTCATCCAATAATTCATCAATGATAGGAATGAGATATTTGTTTTTGACAATGATGTTGTTTAGCTTCCTATAATCCACACACATTCTCCAACTACCATCCTTCTTTTTGACCAAGATAATAGGTGAGGAAAAAGGGCTAGTACTTTATTGTATGACCCCATTCTACAGCATTTCTTTGATTTGCCTTTCAATTTCTGCCTTTTGTATGTAAGACACTTTATAGCCCCTTTGGTTCATAGGCTGACTCCCTTGTAATAGTGGAATTTTGTGGTCTTGATATCTAGGTGGAGGAAGGCCCTGTGGCTCTGCAAAGACCCTGGCAAATTGTTCAATCACTGCTTTCAACATGCTAGGAATTTCTTCATCTTTTTCTGCAAAAGTAGTTGGTTCTGGTACTGCAATAATCATGCACAAATACCCCTCAGTGACCCCTTTAGAAGCCTTCAGCAGTTTGTTCAACTTTTTCCCAGAAATAGCTTGAATACTCCCTTCTTTAGTTGTCTCTTGTAACACAATCCACTTCCCATCTCTTTGAAATTTAACTGACACCTTTTGGTAATCAAAAGTAATGGGGTTATTCTGCCTCAACCAATCTACTCCCAAGATGACATCTGAGTTGCTTAGGGGAAACAACCTTAATTCAGTTATAAATTTGTTGTGACACCCCTAAAATCACCTTAACTTCATGTGTCGGGCGATCTATGCCCTTACCAACCAATACTTGTCTCTGAGGATTCTTTACTAAACATCCATACCCACAAGAATCGAGGTCTATCTTAACATATCCCTCAACATCGCATTTCAATCTTAACTTAACCCTTGGTACTATATCCAATAGTCCAACACGAACTCTACATGAGTTCTGACGTTCTCACATAACTATACACACTCCTACTCACTCCCGTTCCTGAGCAATATGACTCTAAGCTCTGATACCAAACTGTGACGCCCCTAGATCCGGGGTCAGAAATCCAGGTCATCACAGTCCAATTTCCATTTAATAACATTATATTCTTGAAAGTTGAAATATAAATGCGTAATAAAACCCACACAATAGACCCCACACCTAATAATAATATTACACACCAGTCATATGCTCAGAGAACAACATCCACAATATCATAAGTTTAAAGTTAAAAGAGTTATTACAAACCCAGAATCTTACTTAAGAAGTGTTGCTGAATATTACTTCGAGAGGAAGCATTTCGACAACCAAAAGTTTATTTCTCAAACTTACATACTTAATTCACATAAGTCTACCAATACCCATCTGTCTATCAGCTACCTCAGGGATAGGCGCCAGCACTCTCTCAAAAGGTCGTCTTTCCCTTACCCTCTTGCGGGGTGTAGTGCGAAGTATCGGCATTTGACCTAGCTGTTATATACATAAGTAGCAAGAGTGAGCTATAATAGCTCAGCAAGATAAATTTTTTTAAACCAGTATCAAAGAAAAAATATGTATATATATATATATATTAATAAACAGAAGACCCATCATAATCATTAAGAAAAGAATTAATTCCTATTTATTAAATTCACCATCTATTTATCTTTATAAGAAAAGAAACATAAAATCATATAATATCAGTTTCTCCTCTAATATAATATAATATCAGTTTCTCTTCTAATATAAAAATAATTCCATAATCTCATACCATTTTTCCTTTTTCAGTATGTCGATCTGTAACCATTTTCAATTATTTCTTTAAATACTTTGGGGATATCTGCTGTCGCCTGATACGTTAGGACGATGATCAGTCGCCTAATCGTACATGCTCTCTGTTTACTACTAGTAGAAGGAATGATCCAACCTGGTCATCATCCCTGGAGGAAGGCTCTCTGCTACATCCCCCTTCGACATCTCGTGGGCCGTAATAAAATATTGAGTGCTGGACTGTGCCGAACACAGCCTCTTACGCTTGCTGTTGCAATCCCCTTTTTGTCAAATCGTTATTTCATTTATAAAACACCATTCCATATTTTCCATTTTCCGTTTCCAATTCCATTCACATATATCATTTCAATTTCCATTTCCATATATCATCATCTTTAAAATACATACATCATAATACTTTGATTATAACTCAGACATTTCCTCCGTATTTAATAAAGTCAAATATGCTCTTATATACAAAATATTTCAACTATTTTAAAGTATTAAATAATAATCAAATAATATTTATTAAATCACAAATGTTTAAAGATTATTTTTAAAATAATATCATGACATATAACCCTAGATAACAACTGATACCATTCTCTTTCATATCCCTTTAGATCATAGAGTATATTCGCTCTTTCCATATTCATATCCATATCCAATAATCTCAACAAACAGGGAATATATCCCTAACCATATCATCATATAAGATTCATATATTATCTACCAAAACCATTTTTTTTATTTGAACATAAACAGTTTATTTAAATAAGGATAAAAGAAATCTTGCCTCGATCCCTAATTCCAAGAGGAATGATCCGGTGTTCATCTCGAGTATCTATAGAAACGAAAATGACCACCATCAGAATATATTTCACTTAGCCACTTAACCCTTAAATATATATATATAATAACACCCTTGACACATAATATAAGTTTAACATACTATTTATAGACCAAAAGTTCCAAGGACTTATCCATTATTAGATTCCATAAAAGTTTCAGTGTTTTTCACCATTTCCTTATTAACCACACATGACTGTAAAATTTCTCATAAATTATCAATTTCGAATTTTGACACAAGGTCAGTGGGTTTTGACTCTCTATTCACCCTACCATATTGTCCCAAAATTTTATAACTTTTAAAGATGTTTAAGTATGGTAATTATAGCCTCAAACTTGACACAATTGCATTTTCTCGGTTTCCGAACGATTTTCACTAAAACTCACTTTTCTCCTAAACTGTTCATTGGATTTTGACGTACTTTATATAAAAACGATCTATGAACTAAGCTCTATCCTCTCATGGTCAGTTAGCACCCTGGACAGAACCCTAGCCCTACGAGTATGGTTGTCAAAAACAGGGCATCTTTTGGTTTAACAAAAATCGGGCATTATAACGGCTATATTCTCATACTTTCCATAATATAACTCCTCCAAATCCAACATCCAACACATATACCAAACCCTACACCATGTGGTCATCATACCAAGTTGGTTACCAACCATGGTTACAAGCACTCACAACCTCTCCATGATCCATCAAAACACTTATAAACATTTATATAACCACGATTTCATATTTTACACTAACTTATTCCAAAAACCGACCATAAACTCAAGATTCAAGCTAGGGTTTCAAGTAGTATACCTTTCTTGGAGTGTGTAAAAGCCTTAATATACCTTGTATAACCTTTATATCACCTTAATATAGCTTAGATCTTCCAAAGAAACCAAGAAAACTAAAGTTAGTTTCTAAGATTTACTATTCACCATCAATCTTGTAAAATTCATAACAAATCGAAAAAATAAGAGTTTGGCTCTCAAATTTTTACCACATCTTGGCCTCTTCATAAGATTTGATTTGAGCTATAGATCACCAAAAACAAAGCTTCCTAGCTATGGTTTTGATCCCGTTTTTCCCACTGGACAGAAGCTGTAAAGGACTATGCAGGTTCGGTTCTTCAACTTGGGGAAGGGATTTGACTAGGCTACACTACTTTGTTGGCCATGAAATTTTGAATGAATGATACTCATGGAGTGGAGAAGCTATGGTTAAAATTTGGTAATTTGTGAAGCTCTAGATCTTGAGATATGAATTTTTCTTTGACCTTGGTTCATGGTGGGCAGTTTTGTGAGTTTTGTGTTTTGCTTGCTTTTTCTCTTGAATAATGACTTGAAAGGCTTGTTTCTATTCTTTACATCAGCTCCCTTATCTCTTAATTAAGTGGGTTTGAAGTCCACCAATGAGAAAGAGCCAATTGTTGGCTCCTTGCTAATGCTTATCCTTGAATTTTTCAAGAAAGTCCTTAACTTTATGTAAATTGCATCCAACATCCTTTAAGTCTTATAATTCTTCTACTTTGGTACTTCCCTTCTTAATCCACTTAAAATCAGCCCTTGAATGTGATTGGACCAATGGTAAGGCCCATATTTGTTATTGGTTTTATACTTGAGCCTTGTCCAAGGGTTTCTAGTTGTTGGATTCATCGAAGGATTTCTGTGATCGTCTCAGTGGTTCCTCATTTGTAAAGCTCTTGGATACCTATTATCCTCTCCCACATCATATATTAATGTGTTAGGGAGGTTATAACCCCCAAGCAGATATTAAATCCAATATCCTTGGTATATTCTCTTTATCTCAGAATTTGCTCTCCCGGTTTCTCAAACGTTCTCAAACTAGTTGCATTCTCTTTGCTCTAGGATTATATTCTCAATCCTCTTTCCCTCTCATAATATATCCTCCCTTTGACTTCTAATATTTATTATCCTTAACCCATGATTCATTCACTTGATCGCTTAATCTCGTTATAAAGTCTCAGCGGTTTCTAGAACGTTCGTTCTAAATTCTCTAATCAAATATAATAAAATTCCAAAATATTAAATTCTCAATTCCTCAAATTTAATATCTCATTTCCATGTGGTTCTAAATTGTTTAACAATCTAAATTCCTCTGGCATTCCCTTGACTTAATAATCCCCTGGTTTAACCTAATTTCACATGTTCCTCAAAGTATACACCATTTTCATATTCCATACTATTTAATATCCAATACAATAGTGCTCAATTGAAATCAAGCATATTAAAAATCTATACTCAGGAATTTCTGAAATCCGTCATCGTTTCGAGTCACTCATTTTTATAGTACAACAATAATATGGTTTCCAATTATTCATTTTCCATTTCGAATATAGGATACTTACATACCATTTCTCTAAATCCTCAAAATTACTATTTATTCAGGTACTGTAGCATTCTAAAAGTTAGGGTTATTACATTTGTGCCCTTGAATTTCATAAGGGACATCTTTACAGCTGGACTCTACCATGACTTTAGTGCCATCTGCTACTGTTACCAGCAAGGGAGATACTATTTCTGCAGTAATTCCCAATGTTTTCACCAACCCTGAGTCCAAGAAACTGTGAGTAGACCCACTATCAATTAGAATACTCACTTTTTTCCCTTTTATAGTTCCTTGCAGCCTCATTGTACCCATTGACTTACTCCCAGCCAGAGCATTTAAAGAAATTTCCCCAGGAATTTCATCAGCATCACATGTTGTCTGCTCAAGGTAGGTGCTCTCTTCCTCCTGTGCTTCTTGGCTGCTCAGTGATTCACCCATAAGCATATATAATCTTACCATGATGATACTTATCATCACAATGAAAACATTGCCCCTTCTCCCTTCTCTCTAGTATTTCCTTACTACTTAGGATCGATCTCCCTTTCTTGTAATCTTTGTAAGTACTCATTCCAACAGTTTTTGGAATCATAACACTTTTGGTTTCAGTAGTTGAATGAGGACTGATTTTGGATGGATTAGACCTCATAAATGGTATTACACCAGCCTTGTAACCTTTGGCCTCTTCCTGCTTAGCCAGAAACACAACATCTCCCAACACTTGGGGCCTAAACATCCTCACTGAATTCTTAATGTGGTCTTTAAGCCCACTGATAAAACTAGAAATGAAATAGTCTTCAATCAATCCCTTATGTCTCGCCACAACTAATGCCCTTAACTCTTCAATCTTATCCTCATAATCAACTACAGATCCTTCTTGCCTTAATTTGCTGAACAAATCCAGCACATCTCTACTCTCTGGATTTTCAAACCGAAGAATCACATCATTAGCAAACATTCTCCAGTTTGTGGTAGCCCTACTAGCTTGATAAAATCGAAACCACACTCCAGCCTTTCTGATAAGTGGATTTATATCCACTTGGATCGCTTCAATTCGGCTTAAATTGATTGTCCTGGACTCAAGTTTATTGTAGTTTTGATGTGTTTTTCTTAGTTGTGCAGATTTATAAGAATGTCGATTATGGGTGATGATTCTATCGTGTTTGGAGGATTAATTGATTAAAATTCGGATTTTCCGGGAAGGTTGCGCAGTCTACACTGTTTTGGCCATATCTGGAGTTCTATAAGTCCGTTTGAGGCCCGTAAGCTGTCCACGCGAAGCCTGGGAGATTTTCTACAACTTATGACAGGAGCTGCGCGCGCAAGTTGCGTGTGGTGGGCGCAATCTGCGCGACAAGCAGACTGATGAGAGCAGAGAATTTACTGTTTTGCCCTTTTCAAGTTCTAATTGTATTTTGGGGAGTTTTTGGTACCTAAATCGAATTCTAATTGTAATAAAAGGCAATTTCTTGCTGGGCAAGACTTGGAGTGCCTATATAAACACATCCAACCCCTTGTAAATTAGACAATTAGAATTAGAGAATTAGATAATTAGATATCTTGTACATAATATAGCTTAGATCTGCAAGGGAGAAAAGGAGAGAAGGATTCAACGCTCGTGACAAGCAACGGATCTAGATCTACTTCATCTTTTGTATCATAGATTTGTTTTCTCAACTCTTGTTTTATTAATATTATTACTTTCTTTCATATCTTGTCTTCTATCATGGTTTCATCAGATCCCATGATGACGAGCGGTTCGATATGAGCTAATCGTTGTCATGGGATTCTAACAGATTTATCTATGTAGCTTAGTAGTTTGATTGCTTTAAAGATTTATGTGTGGTGAATTCTTGATATCCTCGTATGGTTGTGTTTCATGTGTTTAGATGAGTCATGAACATCTAATTTGTTAATCTCTTGCGAAACGAGAGTGGATCTTGAGATTTAGAACTTGCCATGCTAGCATAGGATAGGTTGATATTATTATCATGATTTGTGGCATACATAGAGATATGATGCTACCCTATGTGATCTATGTGGATAACTTGTGCTTCAACCTTTATGTTTTCAAATTCTATAGAGATATAGGGTCTAAACAT
Source organism: Saposhnikovia divaricata (assembly GCA_036435485.1). Lineage (NCBI taxonomy): Eukaryota > Viridiplantae > Streptophyta > Magnoliopsida > Apiales > Apiaceae > Saposhnikovia > Saposhnikovia divaricata. Next base: position 30,090,356 of record CM071598.1, read on the forward strand.
AATTGGTGTCTACCCATCTTCTATCTCTTTTGTGGATGCATGCGTAGTTTGGTATTAGTATACCGAGAGGTAGCTTTTACTTGTTTCGTGTTATCCGATCAGATATCAAAACCATCGTATGTATTGATTAAAGGCATCAACTCTAAGTGAAGTAGATGATGAAGTTAGGATTCCATGTTTTCTCGCATATAAGTAATTCAATTTTAATACTCATTAGTTAGTAAGTTTTAGTTTGTTAATTTGTATCTAGTTAATTATAGTTAGTAAAAACTTAATCTTGTTATTTGTCTTAGCAGTGAATAATAATCATACATTGTTACATAGGTGCATGAACTGAATTGAAACCTAACTAGATCTCTGTGGGAACGAACTTGACTTCTATCTATATTACTTGTGACCACGTACGCTTGCGTGATATTGTGTTAACAAGTTTTTGGCGCCGCTGCCGGGGATCATCGGTGTTTTATTTTTGGTTTATGTGCTTGTCAATAGTGGTCGTTAGAGTTCACTGACTCGGATTTTTTTTTCTTAACTATCTTGTTTAGTTCGCTGTGTTTCAGGTACTTGAGTTTTTGAAGATGGCATGCGAGGAGTTGCCATGGTGGGCATATTCGAGGACATCCATGCCTTATCAATGTGAGCGGTGTTTTGGCGTTCATGATCCCTCATAATATTGTTACTACGAAGGAGTTGATCCATATGTCACTTATGAGGAACAACCATATTTTCAATACCATCCTCAACAGTACCAGCAAGATGTTCCAGACATGTCATATTTCTTTGGAAGTGAAGAGTTTCAACATCAGCAACCTACTCCTACTTTTCAGTCAGATGAGGTTGATGATTTGAAGGAGATTAGGATGCTTGCAGAGAGTCATGAGAAGTCTCTCAAATCTATGGAGACACTAGTTGCTCAAGTTTTGAGTGTCTTGGAACAAGAGAAACAGCAATCCATACGAGAGGCAATTCCAGAAAATAACGATGACTTGGAGCAAGGTACTGCATGCATAATTGAAGAAGACAAATTCCAAGAGGAGGTGAGTGTTCACAAGCCATGTGAGGAATTTGATCAAGCTAGTGAGGTGGATGATTTGGAAAGGGCACAATTTGAGACAGACACTGATGAGCTACACAAATTTCAAGAATTGGTATGTACGTTCCAAGAGGCTGATGAACATGAGAAAGATGCAGGTCTTCTACTTGTCTCAAAGTGTGAAGATGGAGGTAGCGCATTAGAGCCAATGGAGGAAGTTCTTTTTGAGGAACCAAAGGCTTCAGCAACTTACATTTACCCTCCTCCATTATATTCAAGCGAAGCCCGCGAGTGTGTTTTGTTCTACAAATTGATAGATTTTGGGTCAACAGATGAAGGCATTGGAATAGGACATAGTTGTTATACGAATAGGCCAAGCGAGGAGAAGGGGCAGAAAGTGTGCCGCCGTGATGATGATGAAGTCTCACGAAGAGAAGACCAGGCCAACTATTATCATCCTTAATGGAAGCATGGCGTAGTCAAGCTAATTGACTCTAAACAAGCGCTTCGTGGGAGGCAACCCACACATTTGTGTTGCATTTTGTTTTGCATATTCCGACAAGTAGGTATGTTTTTCTACTTTTCCTTATATTACCTTCCATTCAATGGGGACATTGAATATTTTAAGTTTGGGGGTGGTTTGGGGATAAGTAGTATGTGGTAGTTGTTTGTGTCATTGTGTTCATTTAGATATCATGTTTTGCATGCTTAGTATTAATTCATGCATGTATGTTCATGTTATTACATATTGTTTCATGTAGGGCATTCTGTTTTTGTTTCGTATACCATGTGAGTTCATATAGTTGCATTTGCATGGCATGCATTTTTCATGATCCCTTAGAATGAGCTAATTCTGATTGGTAGGTAGGTGTCTAATTGAGTGTGGTAATGATGAATAAAGGGTTGATTTATAGTTCTTATGAAATTGACTTGCATGTTTCAGAAACACAAAATCTTTACACAGTCTCATTGGGTGCTTTTGGGCTAGGTTAGGGTCATGCTTGTTTGGATGTTTTGAGATTTAATCACTTGATTATATTTAGAATTTTCGTTATTCCCTTTATAGCGTAGGAGCACTTACGTCTAAGATTGGGGGAAAACAGGGATTTCATGCTTAAATTGTAAATAATTGTCAATAATGGCTAAGTGTCAAATGGCTAGTAGCCGGCTCATATTTATATGAGTAGTCTAGGGTTGGAATTGAGAATTCTCATTCCAGATTGCATAGAAAAGAAAAAAAAAGAAAAAAAAAAGCAAAAAAAAAAGAAAAAAAAGAAAAGAAAAAAAAAGTTTCAATTGTTTATATGAAAAATTAACTAGGGTGAGCTCTTTAATACTCGAGCTATTAAGTTCGCGGGGACTTTGTGCCTAGTGACCTAAGGTTTTTATAGTCTGGGATCCACTAACCCAACGCTCGTTACATGGGTATTATTGTATAAGCCTTTCGGGGTCTCATCCATTGCACGGTTAAATAAGCATGCTTGTATATATGTGTCGTAGTAGTAGTAATAAAGCATGAATTTCTGTCTATCTTGGATAAGGATGGAGGTGTTCTTAGGTTATGAAGTGTCTATAGTCTATTCTATTTATAAACCTGTGATTGTCTTGACGAAGAGCATGTATGATTTTTGACCTAGTTTTGGGAGTATTTCTGATGAGCATTGCACACACGCACGTTTCTGTTCATGTATTGTTAGTATACGGGAACTTGGTCGAGCTCTATTTGGATTTAGTTGCATTCTTTGAGATATTTGCTTACTAGTTGGTTTTGGTTAGTTTGTAAGGGATCGTTGCATTTTCATATTAGTTGCATTCATGCATTGCATTGCATTAGGTTAAATGGATTTTGTGGGTACATTCGCTATAGGCCCTCACGAGACCTTACTCGTCCACTGGGGCTGCCTAGGGGTTTAAAGGGCTTGTTGCATATGCCAAATGCAACCGTGATCACCTACGGAAGTGGTACTAGTTAGTTAGTTAGTTGTAATTGTTTATGCTTGAGGACAAGCATCGGTTTAAGTTTGGGGGTGGTTCAAAATGCATACCAGCCAGTTTGATTTTCTTATGGTCCTCCACATTATAAATTCAAAATACTGCTCAGCTCGAATTATCCAACCCTTGGGGTCAACTCCATCAAATTTCGGAAATTTCAGCTTGGGATTTGGGTTAAAATGAGGTTGATGGTGATAACTTGGGTTAACTATGGGTATTTGCTGAATATTGGGACTGGGTGGGATGTTGGTGTACACATGCCCTTGAGCTTGGGTGAAGGGTTGAAAGTTGGGCTGACTATAGGGTGGTATAATCAGTGGGTGGTTTTGGTACGTTAGGGGAGTGGTGGTGTGTGTATTATAATACGTACTAAGGGGTGTAGTTTAAGTATGCAAGGGGCTTTGAGTATAAACAGGAGTAGTCTGGTGAGACCCAGTCATAATAGCAGTATAAGCTCCCATAGTAGTGAAATTAGTGGAAGGTGTGAGTGGTGGAACAGTTTGATATGGTGAAACAGTATATGGTACATGAGGATGCACAGAAAAAGGAATCTGAGTAGCTATGGTGGAGTTGAATACCTCATTAGTTGTCGTAGAACCAGTTACTGCCGTTTGCTTTAGGATAGTAGTACTCCCCTGCAAATTAGAGGTTTCATCTCCTTTGTTGTTGTGCTGGGAAGCGATCAATAGGGCTTTTATCTCCTCAAAGCTTGTATTCATCCTCTCCATTCATCCTTCCAAGCTGTCCCAACGAGAATTGAACCCTTGTGTTAGATCCAATACTTGTTGAGTCATTTCCTCCTTAGTCTTAGTCATACTTTCACTTACTGCTGCTAATTTATCATCTAGAGCACGCGAACGAGTACCTTCCACCATGGCCATGGACTGTACTGCTCTGATACCACTTGTAATGGTCTCTAGAGTTTTGATAGTTGAAATAAAGTAAACTAAGTAATTTACTTGGTATTAACAGGGAATGACAAAGACGAAAAGTAGAATTGCAGAGACAAAATTGTACTTAATCCATTACAGAGAGAATTGAAGAAGAACAATACAAAAATAAAAGTCTCATCAAGCCTGCACAACTCCCTTCCCTCTGCAGTATTTGTTCCCCTTCATGGCCACGTGTCCTGCTGCTATTCGTGACTACTAACATGCTGTTGGGCACACGATCCAATACATTTCAGCTACTTCACGTGTTGCCTCACAGTACTAAACTTAAACGGCATCGTTTCTTAAGCACTAACATACAGTTAAACCTCTTTAAAGTAATACTCTTGAGACAGGGAAAAAATATTATTTTACCGAATTTATTACTGTAAGATACCAGATTATTTTAGAATTTATTATTATTATTTTTTTATTATTTAATTATGTTGATTAGTATTTAAAGGATGGAATTGGATTTGAGGATATCGTTGTGGAATTCAACGATGTTTAGTATTGAGTTTATATGAGTGTATATTGAGTTATGTGTGCCAATGTGTGCCCCAGTATTTTATTGGTATTTTTAGCGATTTAAAAATATTTAAATCAAGTATTATTGATCTTCAAAAATCTTTATTTAATTATCGGAGGGCTTAAAAATCATGAAATCTTTTGTAAACTTATTTTTATATATTTATTTAGTTTTTAAAATTGTTGGGTGGATTAATTTGGGAGATTAAGTATTTTAAAATGATTTTAAGAGTTTTATTGTATTTAAAGGATCAAAACTTTGAAAATCCATATTTAATTCATTTTTGATCCGAAAAATATTTCGAAAACATGTGGGTGCTCGTAATTTTATATCCTTTATTTTAAAAATGATAAGTTTAATTTTTTTGAATATTTTATTTAAGTATGATTTATATATTTATTAGTGTGTAATTGGGCCAGAATGAATTATAAGTAGTATTTGTTAGTATTGGGCCAATCCCAATAAATAGAGAGTAGTAGAGTATTCTGGAGAAGTCGGGAAGAGTAGAAAAACGCAGAGAAAAAAAGGGGGAGAGGAAGAATGGAGAGATTTCTTGATAACTTGCTCGATTCTTGTCGGAATCGCTTTATTTCGGTTTGGTTGTTCACCACTCTTCGGACCCGATCTTTCATAGCCATCATCTTCATCATCAAGCACCACTTTCCACCATGATTTCTTGGAGAACAAAGGCTGCGTTTTTGGGGAAAATCATAGCCTTGTTTGATTGTTGTGTTGTTTAGCTCAAATCGAAGGTATAACCCTCCCCTTGCTTTGTCTTAGATCCTACATCATTTCATCCATTGAATCTCTTGCAATAATCAAAACTCTTAAGAACATGAATAGTGATTTGAAAAATAAAATTTTATTTCTTTGATTCTAGGATTCCTATGGCTTGCTAGATGGTTGCTAAGTGTTATACATGTTGTGGGTGGTGTTGATTATCCATGAAAGACCCTAGAAACACATGCTTTGTCTATTTGATTTCTAGATATTATTTCTTGAGTGTAACTGATTATTATGGCTTAAAGTTGTAGTATGTTGATTGTTGGTGTTGTTTGAGGAGTTGGGATTGCTTTTTGGTTGAATTGGAATAGATTAAATGGAAAACGTTAAGGAAACAAACGTCGTACTGCCCGTTTTCAATCTGCTTTAACTGTCCAGAAAATCTAGGAGAATTCGTTCTCTGTTCTGGACAGATGGTTGGTATGGTTGGATTGTAGATTGTCTCTAGATCGTTTGTGCGCTAATTTTGCGTTATTCGTAGTTACGAGTCAAAAGTTATGGTCATTTTACTAAAGGTAGCGCAGAACAGTTTTTTTATGTCCGGTTTGTGAGTTTATTCAATTTGTTTTTGACCTGAATAAGATGTTTTGGAGATAAAAATTTTATAGAAAATTGGGTTGATATTTAGGAAGATGCCTGCAAAATTTTGGTTTAAATAAATCATTTTACAATTTATTAAAAATGTTTGAGTAAAGTGTGCGCGGTAGCGTTTTAAGTTTTCAAAATTGTTTGCCCAGTTTTGGCGAATTGTTTTAAAAGGGTTAAAGGCCTTATTATGATGTGATCAAAAGATAAGAGTTGTTATTTTTGATCTTGTCTAGTTGCCTACCAAGTATGATATGAGTTGTATTAGTGGTTAATGTTTTGACACAGAATTTCAAAGGAGTAATAGTTGATAATAATAGATGAATTGTAAATTGTTTTGATTAGAATTGAGGGGATGTGACCCCGGGGTAGTCAAGTTTACAAAAAGGTTATTTCGAAAAAAACTTTCTTGTAATATGAAATTATTTCCTGGTTGTATAGTTTTCAAATGTTATATATCAAGGACAAACTGTTAGTTTAATTCCTTATTTGTTTACTGCAAGTCAGGACAGTTATTTTCTTAATTGTTTAGGTGCTGCAAGTCAGGGCAGTTATTTTCTTGTATGTTTGCTGCAAGTTGAGACAACTTTAATTTCTTTTATGGTATACAGGGTTAAATTATTAAATTGAAAAACAGGTGGAAAGTCCTATTTACGAATACTTCATGCCAAAATTTTCTGAAAATCCCCTGTATTTAAAGTTATTTAAATTATTTTATTTAAAGATTTAAAGGCATGTATGTGTATGAGTGATTAAGTACATATGTGATGATTAATGAGGTGTGGATATATATATTTATGTATGTATTGCTTTGCGAGTTATAAGTAATTAGTTATTAATTGGGTTGTTTATGTACTAAATAGTACTTTAGTACTTTGCTATTATTTCGAGTATAATTAGGGATTCGATATGGACCCAGCGAGCGTGTTGACGAGACGATTAAAGGAAAATGAATGCGTGATCGAGTAAAGACCGAAGTATAGTAAGTAGTGAATCGACGCATTGGAATCGAGGCAAGTGTACTAACCATCGCTTATCGTTCAAGCGAGATAAATATGTTTCTATTCAATATAAGAATTCCCTTCAAATCATTATTGCTAGTATCCTCTCCTTCAAATTATTGATAAGGATATATTTTATTCGTATATTATGTGGAAAGTAGAATTTCAGTTTTATTGCCAGTATTATTCTTTCTTAAATATTGTCAGTAATATTCTGTTAAAGTTTTTGCTGGTATTGCATTCTTATTTCTTGTTTTAGTATAATGTTCTTAATGTATATGGTTTCCCTGAGATTAATTGTAGTAAAGTAGTTTAATGGAATTGGAAGAATTTTATAAAAATGTGGACCAGCTTCGTGGTCAGAGTAGTAAAGGCCAATGTCAATAATTGCCTAATGAGGGATCCTAGAGTATTGTTTTTAGCTGGACTTTACGTGGCTGATCACCCGTAATGTCCAGAGTATGATGAAAACTCCAATTCTATTAAATGTTGTTTTTATGCAAATATATTCTTATGATAGAATGTTTAAGTTAAAGTACATTTTCATTTCCAAGTATGTTGGATATAAAGTTATGATTTGAGTTAAAAGTTATGATTTGAGTTAATAAATTCTGTTAGTATAAAAATGGAAAGTTATTATACTAGTGTTTTCAACGGTGAAGACTAATTCACGGTTATTATGGTCGCTGTGACATTTGTTGCGCAGTGATAGTAATGACCGAGAATGAATTGAGATATTCTTATTTATTCAAACTCATGATTGTCAGGCCGGTTAGGCAGCTAGGTGTGCAAACACTTAGTAACCTGAATGAAATTTGAGTAACTGAGAATTTCTTGGAGTTTTTGTTAAAGCGATAGTTAAAGTATTTTGCAAGTATTAAAAGTATTGAATCTAGTATTACAAACCTTCTCAGTTATTAAATTATGATTTTGAGTTATAAATGTTTTAAATGATATTAATCTTCTGTTAAAGTTAAGAATCCAGATTTCAATTATAGTATTGATTATAAATTGGTGAGCATTCCTTCGCTCATATTTATTGTTCCTATTTCCTGAATTGAAATTATTGCATTCTTATTTCATCCAGTTCAGTTCTATATATAACTTGCTGAGCATTCTTTGGCTCACACTTGTTGTTTTTAAAATCTAACTTTTCAGTAAGCTAGTTGGCGAGGCTTAGCCTGCGCAGTTCAGAAAGTGGAAAGAAGAAGCAGGATGCTGTTATGAAGCTGGCGTGGATCAGGGTATTTAGATTTAAAGTTTGATTTGTTGTATGTATATATAGTTTTAGTAGTTATAGTATGTATTTGATTAGTTGGCCTGGTATACTTCTATTCGAAGTTATACTAGTGATTTAAGTCTGTATAAAGTTTTGTATATAGAGTTGTATTTAAGTTGGTTTTGGGTTTTTTCTTGTTTCTAGAACTGTAACCTAAGATCCTTAGTTAGGAGTTGGGGTCAAAGAGCTTTTGATTGAGTTTTTATTTTTATTTCAGTTTTATTTTGATTTCAGATTTTTAGTTTAGTATTCAGCAGGTTTATGTTGTATTTACGAATACATCATGGCCAATTTTTGTTAGAATTATTGAGTTTGTTAGCGTGACGCCCAAATCTACTGACCCCGAATTTGGGGGCGTTACAAGTTGGTATCCGAGCGTAGGTTATAGAAAACTAGAAACGAGAGTGTGTAGGAATGTGTATAGTTAAGTAAGGAATGTCAGAGTTCATATAGGACTCGTGTTGGACTATTGGATATAGTACCAGTTAGTGAGTTAAGATGTGAGTGGTGACAGATAGTTGAGCGGAGTTGGGTAGAAACCCTTGAGGCTGTAGGTAGTGGAACCTTCAGAGTCTAGTGCGAGTGACGACGACGTATAGAATAGATAACTTTAGGACGTGTAGCAGAAGAGTGTAGATCGAATGACGAGTCAGCAAAGGAGTCGACAAAGAAGACGTACGTGGAGACCCTGGCAATACCTTATTTTTTTAATCAATATTCCTTTGATGAGTTTATTTTGACAATTGTCCTTCGCTGAAGTTGGATTTCCAGTTATGATGGAGGCTGTATTGCCTATTTCTTTTATTTCTAAATCCTGTCAAGTTTGATATATGAGTTTCGAAATTTCTTCATTAGTGAATAATTCTATTGTTGATAGATCATCATTTCTTAGTATTGTGCCAGTCATTTCTTTGCTGATTATCCTTTTCTTCTGAAATAGTACCCATGGAATCCGTTTAGTTGTAATCCAGGGGTATGTCTGAGAATTTCTCATCAATTGATTGTTAATTCGATGTTCGAATCTTTTTTATGTTTCTTTACTCCAACTGAGGTGAACAACCCTATTTATAGGGGGCACAAGGACTGTTTGTCTGTGTGATAGCAGTCTGATGGGACGCCATCACTTGTGTGTTGTGAAGTACAAGAAGGTTAATTACCTTTAGTCATGTCTTGAATAAGGCACGCAACAAGGTTCATTTGATCATATTGATCACTTAGTAATCTTTCATTTCCAAGAATATTTGTTTGAAGACTCATAAATTAATTCTACAATTGTGGAACCTTTGCTACGATGTGAAATCGTTCTCTTCAATTATCATGAATTATAATATCTCGAGTAGTCTTGAGCGTACGCCAATCGAGTTTAGAATACTAGTAACGCGTGACGTATAGTACTACGATTAGAGTTGTTCTATATAGAGAGATCAGTAGAGATCCCAGTATAGTAAATAAGTACCCAGAGTACAGGTTAGTAGAGTTGCGGATGCAACCCGAGTTGGTAGAGTAAACCCCAGTAACCTTTCTTTACTTGATTCCGAGGACGAAATCCTTTTAAGGTGGGTAGAATGTAAGATACCAGATTATTTTAGAATTTATTATTATTATTTTATTATTATTTAATTATGTTGATTCCGATGCTTCGGGCGAAACCAATTCCCAGGTATTTAAAGGATGGAATTGGATTTGAGGATATCGTTGTGGAATTCAACGATGTTTAGTATTGAGTTTATATGAGTGTATATTGAGTTATGTGTGCCAATGTGTGCCCCAGTATTTTACTGGTATTTTTATTGATTTAAAAATATTTAAATCAAGTATTATTGATCTTCAAAAATCTTTATTTAATTATCGGAGGGCTTAAAAATCATGAAATCTTTTGTAAAATTATCTTTATATATTTATTGAGTTTTTAAAATTGTTGGGTGGATTAATTTGGGAGTTTAAGTATTTTAAAATGATTTTAAGAGTTTTATTGTATTTAAAGGATCAAAACTTTGAAAATCCATATTTAATTCATTTTTAATCCGAAAAATATTTCGAAAACATGTGGGTGCTCGTAATTTTATATCCTTTATTTTAAAAATGATAAGTTTAATTTTTTTTTTTTGAATATTTTATTTAAGTATGATTTATAGATTTATTAGTGTGTAATTGGGCCAGAATGAATTATAAGTAGTATTTATTAGTATTGGGCCAAGCCCAATAAATAGAGAGTAGTAGAGTATTCTGGAGAAGTCGGGAAGAGTAGAAAAACGCAGAGAAAAAAAAGGGGGAGAGGAAGAATGCAGAGATTTCTTGATAACTTGCTCGATTCTTGTCGGAATCGCTTTATTTCGGTTTGGTTGTTCACCACTCTTCGGACCCGATCTTTCATAGCCATCATCTTCATCATCAAGCACCACTTTCCACCATGATTTCTTGGAGAACAAAGGCTGCGTTTTTGGGGAAAATCATAGCCTTGTTTGATTGTTGTGTTGTTTAGCTCAAATCGAAGGTATAACCCTCCCCTTGCTTTGTCTTAGATCCTACATCATTTCATCCATTGAATCTCTTGCAATAATCAAAACTCTTAAGAACATGAATAGTGATTTGAAAAATAAAATTTTATTTCTTTGATTCTAGGATTCCTATGGCTTGCTAGATGGTTGCTAAGTGTTATACATGTTGTGGGTGGTGTTGATTATCCATGAAAGACCCTAGAAACACATGCTTTGTCTATTTGATTTCTAGATCTTATTTCTTGAGTGTAACTGATTATTATGGCTTAAAGTTGTAGTATGTTGATTGTTGGTGTTGTTTGAGGAGTTGGGATTGCTTTTTGGTTGAATTGGAATAGATTAAATGGAAAACGTTAAGGAAACAAACGTCGTACTGCCCGTTTTTGTAACGCCCCAACTTCCCCAATTCTGAAAATATATATTTTATAATAAAATAAACATTGATACAGGGAAATTTTAGAAAATTTCGACATGAAGTATTTATAAATCGGACTATCCACCTGTAATTCAACCCAAACCAAATTCCAACTTAACAATTACACTTAATACACCAACGATTCCTCACCGGGATCGATTCCAGGTTATGGTATGAAACAAGAATCTAAACCATACAAATTATTACAATTTCTTCTACTATTCTGATTTCAATAACTATACCATTTACTCTGTAGCTTAACTCCAATCCGTGCTTATCCGCTTTAGCTTCGAGATCTATCCTGTAAAGGCTGCCTCATTGCTCTCATATGACTCGTACGATGTAGACATCCACCCTTATTCCTAACTGAAAGATTAGAGAAGATGAAGCAAGAGTGAGCCAAAGAATGCTCAGCAAGCGAACAGTATAGTGAAACAATAATACTACAATGATTCATTGGTGAACATATCACTGACCAACTTATCTCAAAGGAATAATTCACAATTACAGAAGCTCAAGAACTTTAAAGATATAACATTTTATTTAATTCAGGAAATGGAATAGAATTGGACTATTTTGCATTTATTAATAAAAACAATAAGGTTAGGCTGCTGATCAGTCACGCACTAACCCCGGTCAAACGCACACAGCAATGTCCTTTAATGGATCCACGGCACACATTGGCCTTAATAACTTCTGACCACGAATCTGGTCCGACCCTTTACGGTCCACATTTTTAAAAAAAACAACAGTCCAATCCTATACTCTGAACGTCAGGTGTCGGAACAAACGACCACCTCGACCAGCCAAGCACCCTGGAAACTCACGTTCCAGGTTAACAACTCAAATCTCAAGAAGAAATGAGGTCTAGTAAAATTCTGACCTAGATATCGACAAGTTCGATATAGAGAAGGGTATTATTCCATAATATATCAGTGAAACAGGGACAACAATTTCAGCACTATTGAATGGGAATATGATAAACAGCTATTCATATTTACTGAAAATTTAAGAGCAATAATATCAACGACAAATCGAATTAATATAATGATCAAGTGACGGAAAACATGGTTCATTTGAGTGAAATGATTTACTTGCAACATGAATAACAACAATTGTAATTATAAGATAAAGCAAGGGTACAGTCATGTGCTAAGCATTTAATAAATTTACCAACACATTGTAAAGTTGAATCAACATAAGCGAATTAAGTAGTTTTAAAATGATCATTTGTAAAATAACTCCAATACAATAAAGTTGTAGGACAGGTTGAAGAGAACCTCTCCTAAAGGGGTCCATTGGTGAAAATCCGTTACCAAGTTTAAACTAACATGAGAGATTCGAATAGTTTAAAACGAAGATTTAAGAAATTCTCAATTACTTAAGGTCTCACTCATGTCAGCTAAGCACTTATAGGCTTCAGCTGCCAGAACCAGCATGACAAATATGAGTTTAAATAATTAAGAAGATCTCAATTCATTCTTGGTTTTAACCGTCATTGAGCAACACATGCCTCAACAACAGTATAAACCTCGAATTAGTTTACAATAATTTGAAGAAAACGCTTTTTGAAGAATATTAATAATGACGGGAAATATTTATATAAAATAATTTTTAAAAGAATCAACACCTGAACAATAGGTGGAGAAAATAGACAATGACAGAATAATTTTGAGAATGAGTGTTTGTAAATTAATAGAAGAAGAATGTCACTGAAAGTAAAATAAAATAAAATAAAGGGTATGAGCACTAGCAAACATGGTTTAAAAGAAATATCGTAAAATCAACAGAACAGGTTCACATTATTTAGAATAAATATGAAGAATATAATTGCTTGCAAGAAGGAATTTCGAAAGAACAATAAATAATACAAAAGGTTTCACATCACTTGAACAATAAGTGAGAAATAGTAAACTTGCCTCAATATATAGGGTTTCCATTTCCAATACTTTAACTCCTTATCACTTTACATCCGTCTCTACTTGACCTTTCTTCGCTTACACATCCATTTTTCCTTTATCACTTTGTCAATCGCGATAATTATCTCCTTTCTCTACATTTCATCTACACGTGCACTGGCTCTTAGCTGGCCTCCTATTCGTACCTATATACATGTAAAGTACTATTTCAGTACACGTACAACCTTAACCGTCCAATTCTATTCTACCCAATCGTGTTCTATTATGCTTTACCAATATAACATGTATAGCACATAATGGCCACATTATCAAAATAGTACAGTATAACCATATAATCAAATAAGCACTTAACACATAATATCAACTTACACTTATATCTCATAACAAACATATAACATTTGCGTACAAGAAACCTTTACCAAAATATTATAGGAATCATAAAATAATTATAATAAAATTTGGATAGCATCTCCTTTAAAAGTATGACCTAACCTGTCGGAATAAAATCAACCAAAACAGAAATCAAAACATCCCTTGCTCTACAATTACTCAGCACAATCTCATATCCATCAAAATCAACATACACTCTTTACAACTTCTAACCACCCGTGTTTCATATATACACCACTTTATATTATTCATACTCCGATTAGAATACACTTATAACTTCATTTACCCTTAAAAATCTCGATAATATCCTTAATAATGATTTAACAATTCCGGTTATCGCTCTAAATACAACATGAAATTTACTACACTACAATATAGTCCGAGATCAATTTACAATTCAAATGCAATCATATACAACTTAATACTTTACCAATTTTTAATTAATGATCACCAAATCAAGCTAATTACACTTACAATTTATAATCTTCTAATTAACATAATCTTTATAACTTTAATAATCCACTTACTAACCAAATAACTTTCTCAAACAACATTTTACAGATTCACAAATTACAATTTTTATCAACTAAAGATTTAAAAAATTTAATTACTGATTCCCTCCTTTGTTGTTCAAAAATTCAAACACACATACACACAGATAAGGACACAACATACTCACAATACACAACATAAATACACCCCTTAATCCTCTTATCATTGTAACTAATCATAATCTACCACCAAAATCACATAATTCAAAAGGCAAGACTTCCGGGAAAAAAAAAACAAATATTCGAATATCATTGAGCTGGACTTGCAGTTAACAATTCGAACTAAACCCAGAAATTTACAATCGGAAATTCGAACATTGATTTGCAAGAATCGAAACAATAATTCAAGGCAACGATCATTCTATAATATGAAACTCTTAAAACCCAGCTTACACATCAATTTATACTCAAAATGTACACAATCAAGCCAAAACAACCATAACCAGGCCACATGCTTAATAATTCATTGCCAGCATAACAAGGACTCGCGGTGGCGCTCCCAAACCGTGTACCTCAACAACCGCGGTCACCGATTTCGAAACCGAGTAACATTGAACCATAACAACTAAAGAAACCGATAAAGTAATTTACTGCGCACACACCTATCTCGCGGCAGTACATACACAGCAAACCAACAAAGCAATAACACAAGGAATCCCCAAATGTTTCGACCCCAGTAACACAAACCCAGCAGTACAATCGATACAGGGGGAGGGAAAAAACATTGCTTACCCACCCACAGCGACACACTGCAAATCGCAGCCACATACGAATTCACACGCTGTTGAATGGACCAAATCGGAACACAAACACAGTCCCCAAATCGACCCATACATACACCTCATCACCTATACACACACGCTGTATTTGTACACACACACACACACACACCAATTATTCACACGCACACACGCCTTGGTAGTAGGAAACAATGGGGAAGAGGGGAGGGAGTAGATTCAATAAAAGGAAGATTGCAGAGAGATTGAGAGAGAGACGGGAGAGGTTAGAGAGATTTGTCGAGAGAGAGAGAGAGAGAGAGAGAGAGAGAGAGAGGAAAGTTCGAGAGATTGCAAGAAGGCCCAGAGATTTGATTTTTTTGATTTTTTTTAGGAATAATCTGATTTAGTGATTTTGGGAATTAAAAGGGATAAGGTAATGTATTATTTACAAAATTTGAATTTCTGAAGAAAAAAAACAATCTAAATCCCCTTTGTAAAATAGAAATTAAAGGAGTAATATTTAAGAAATGTCATGATTTCATTTTTAAAATGTAGAAAATGAAATTAGCTATCCCCCCATATTTTTAAAATAATTATAGGATCAAAAAGGAATTAAATATGAATTTTACAAGTTTTGATATTTTAAATGCAATATAAATCATAAAATCATTTTAAAACACTTAAACACTCAAAATAATTCTACCAATAATTTTAAAAATTAAATAATTATATAAAGATAATACCACAAAATATTTCATGATATTTATCAACTCCGATGATTTTATAAAATTCTCAGAAGATCAATAATGCGTTATTTAAATAGATTTTAATCTTCAAAAATACAAATAAAATACACAAGTTTACTCAACACACATAGATCATCCTAGAAACACGTAAACATGATGTCACATATATTCAATCCTAAAAATTCACCTCTTATATTTCACATTTAATATTAAATAATAATAATAATAATAATAATAATAATAATAATAATAATAATAATAATAATAATAATAATAATAATAATAATAATAATAATAATAATAATAATAAGTACGATATTTTCTAGGGCGTTATATCCTTCCCCCCTTAATAGGATTCTGTCCTCAGGATCGACCGTAAGAAAACATATGACGGTATTCTCAAACATTTCTCTTTCAATTTCCAAGTCATATCTTTCATTCTAGAATCCCTTTATATCCATTCATATCTCGCTAGGCTCGTACTGTAAGCCCGTAAATTCCAACATAAACTTAAACCTTTGGTTTACATGTCTCGTTAATTCTAGATACTTATCACTCGCATGCGGCGATCTTTTTCTACCGAAAATCGGACATGACCTATTCGTATAATGGACTATGTCCTGTACACAAAGTACTAACCCAATCATCCATAACAATTCATTCATATCAATACTAAAACGAAACCTGCCTTGACTTGCAGCAAACATATAAACGAAGAAATCTTTCTTGACTTGCAGTAAATAAGTAATTAATTTAAATCTTTAAGACAAAATCCACGCGACTAAAACAATTGATACAACTTCCACGATCCTATTCATAATTCAGATTGCCCCAGATAAAACTTTGAGAAAAAGAATATCAAGAAATCCCCTAATCATTCTTACTCCCCTTTCAACGTACAATGTTACTCGAGGAGGGAATAATTAGGAAACTTCTATTTATCCTTCATCCCATTGTTTTACTGAGCCACCATTTACTTTAAAACATATATATCTTATTATAATAACCTCTCAGTCTGCGTAACCATTAAAACTCTTTTACCCACTTTCTGACTTGAAAGACAACATGCATATCTTTTGAAAATCATAATTTCACCTTCTTATCCTCACACCTTGCCTGTGCTTTACAGTTAACTATACAATCCAATCATAACTCACACTCAGCTCTTTTAACTGTCATCACATTCATATTTTTCATATCGTCAATCATAGCCATATTGAACTTCTAATTCTAATTTTGTCATTTCTCACCATACTGTTCTTTCTGCTTACAATTACAGCTTTTCATACTAATCTCAATACAATTAAAGTAGGCTTTCTCTCGAAATCTTACCTTCTGATAATGGTGGCCTGCTAGTCTCAGTAATTCATATCCTGTAGATAGTTATCTTGCCTCCTTATCCTGGTTTTCAAAATCTTTTAGATCTTACAGACTTTCCAGCAAAATTTCACATCCTCTATTAACACCATTCTTGAAAATTTCCTGGTTTTCTGTCTTCCTTTTCTTACCGTCTCGTTCCATCTGCATAAACTCACTCTTACTCTTAATATTAGTGATCCTATGACTATATTCGCACAAGTTATTAACTCCACACAATCACTTTACTTCATTATCTAAAGCTTCAATTCTTGCTAAAATTCCTTACAAACGAACCGTCCCACTCTACCTTGTCTTACTCAAGTTATCCCATTCCGTCTCTAAACTTTTATATCTGACAATTTATCTCCAACATCCAAATTCCTGTAATATCTTATCTACTGTATCCATAGTGAAAATATATAATAAGCAAGTATTCTTCAACAATCTTTCCTCCACGATAACCTTCACATACCAATTATATCAATCCTCACTATATTTTCGACTTTAACAAAATTATCATTTCATGTCCTTATCATCTACTCCTTAACCATAATCAGTTTCTCCGTATTGTTGAATTTTGTTTGATATGGATTTGATAAAAGAATTTACCGAGAGATCAGATTGATCATTGAACTGTTTCCAGGTTGAATTTGTCACTTAGGTCAACCGCCATAGTACAAAAAGGTGGCCAGCCTTTAGTACTTTCATGACAAACACAATCAGTGGCGTCCCACTAGACTTCTATCACATAGATAGATGTCCCTGGATCCCCTATATACATAGGGTTGTTCTTCCCAGTCAGAATAAATAAGGTTAAGTATTTAAAGAGAAACAAAAAGAATTCAAAAGTTTCAAAAAGTTTATAGATATACAATGTTGAATAAGGAATAGCAATTATTCGGGGAAATTAGAAAGAATTCAAGGGTCTCAATAATTTATATGCATAATGTTGAATCAAGTTATCCCTTGGAAAATAGAGGTATCTTTGAAAAATAGAAATGTGTTTAAATGAATCTGAAAAAGTCGTCATCAATTGAAATATAGTTGATTATCAAAGGTGATGGGGTATTATCAAGATAAGAAGAAACAAAAAGAAAGGTTGAATCGAATCTCCTTAATCAACAAACTAAATGAAATCAACTGCTAGTAATGAATAACCACGCCATTCCTCTAACCCATGCCAGTAATCGCATTTCACATCTTGTTTTCAATCCTTTCGCACTTTCTATATCACTCGTGGGGTAACTAAAGTCGCAAAAGAAATTCTAGAACATACACGAAGGTCTACACGTGACATCCTCCAAGCTGGTAACTCCGATCGTCTATTTAACATAGGCGGCGCCGAATCAACTACCTCGTCCAAAGCTGAATCTTCAATGAATCAAATTCCTGCTCGCGCTATATGTTGGGATACCTAATAACGTCGTAACAATTGTCCTAATAACCTAAGGCGAACCTTATCCTAGATCACTCCATCTAACGTCTAACCTAAATACTTACACCTAATCATCCTAACTTGTTTCAGTGACCATAACCTGTAGCTCTGATACCAACCTGTAACGCCCCAACTTCCCCAATACTGAAAATATATATTTTATAATAAAATAAACATTGATACAGGGAAATTTTAGAAAATTTCGACATGAAGTATTTATAAATCGGACTATCCACCTGTAATTCATCCCAAACCAAATTCCAACTTAACAATTACACTTAATACACCAACGATTCCTCACCGGGATCGATTCCAGGTTATGGTATGAAACAAGAATCAAAACCATACAAATTATTACAATTTCTTCTACTATTCTGATTTCAATAACTATACCGTTTACTCTGTAGCTTAACTCCAATCCGTGCTTATCCGCTTTAGCTTCGAGATCTATCCTGTAAAGGCTGCCTCATTGCTCTCATATGACTCGTACGATGTAGACATCCACCATTATTCCTAACTGAAATATTAGAGAAAATGAAGCAAGAGTGAGCCAAAGAATGCTCAGCAAACGAACAGTATAGTGAAACAATAATACTACAATGATTCATTGGTGAACATATCACTGACCAACTTATCTCAAAGGAATAATTCACAATTACAGAAGCTCAAGAACTTTAAAGATATAACATTTTATTTAATTCAGGAAATGGAATAGAATTGGACTATTTTGAATTTTATTAATAAAAACAATAAGGTTAGGCTGCTGATCAGTCACGCACTAACCCCGGACAAACGCACACAACAATGTCCTTTAATGGATCCACGGCACACATTGACCTTAATAACTTCTGACCACGAATCTGGTCCGACCCTTTACGGTCCACATTTTTAAAAAAAAACAACAGTCCAATCCGATACTCTGAACGTCAGGTGTCGGAACAAACGACCACCTCGACCAGCCAAGCACCCTGGAAACTCACGTTCCAGGTTAACAACTCAAATCTCAAGAAGAAATGAGGTCTAGTAAAATTCTGACCTAGATATCGACAAGTTCGATATAGAGAAGGGTATTATTCCTCAATATATCAGTGAAACAGGGACAACAATTTCAGCACTATTGAATGGGAATATGATAAACAGCTATTCATATTTACTGAAAATTTAAGAGCAATAATATCAACGACAAATCGAATTATTATAATGATCAAGTGACGGAAAACATGGTTCATTTGAGTGAAATGATTTACTTGCAACATGAATAACAACAATTGTAATTATAAGATAAAGCAAGGGTACAGTCGTGTGCTAAGCATTTAATAAATTTACCAACACATTGTCAAGTTGAATCAACATAAACGAATTAAGTAGTTTTAAAATGATCATTTGTAAAATAACTCCAAGACAATAAAGTTGTAGGACAGGTTGAAGAAAACCTCTCCTAAAGGGGTCCATTGGTAAAAATCCGTTACCAAGTTTAAACTAACATGAGAGATTCGAATAGTTTAAAACGAAGATTTAAGAAATTCTCAATTACTTAAGGTCTCACTCATGTCAGCTAAGCACTTATAGGCTTCAGCTGCCAGAACCAGCATGACAAATATGAGTTTAAATAATTAAGAAGATCTCAATTCATTCTTGGTTTTAACCGTCACTGAGCAACACATGCCTCAACAACAGTATAAACCTCGAATTAGTTTACAATAATTTGAAGAAAACGCTCTTTGAAGAATATTAATAATGACGGAAATATTTATATAAAATAATTTTTAAAAGAATCAACACCTGAACAATATGTGGAGAGAATAGACAATGACAGAATAATTTTGAGAATGAGTGTTTGTAAATTAATAGAAGAAGAATGTCACTGAAAGTAAAATAAAATAAAATAAAATAAAGGGTATGGGCACTAGCAAACATGGTTTAAAAGAAATATCGTAAAATCAACAGAACAGGTTCACATTATTTAGAATAAATATGAAGAATATAATTGCTTGCAAGAAGGAATTTCGAAAGAACAATAAATAATACAAAAGGTTTCACATCACTTGAACAATAAGTGAGAAATAGTAAACTTGCCTCAATGTATAGGGTTTCCATTTCCAATACTTTAACTCCTTATCACTTTACATCTGTCTCTACTTGACCTTTCTTCGCTTACACATCCATTTTTCCTTTATCACTTTGTCAATCGCGATAATTATCTCCTTTCTCTACATTTCATCTACACGTGCACTGGCTCTTAGCTGGCCTCCTATTCGTACCTATATACAGGTAAAGTACTATTTCAGTACACGTACAACCTTAACCGTCCAATTCTATTCTACCCAATCGTGTCCTATTATGCTTTATATAACATGTATAGCACATAATGGCCACATTATCAAAATAGTACAGTATAACCATATAATCAAATAAGCACTTAACACATAATATCAACTTACACTTATATCTCATAACAAACATATAACATTTGCGTACAAGAAACCTTTACCAAAATATTATAGGAATCATAAAATAATTCTAATAAAAATTGGATAGCATCTCCTTTAAAAGTATGACCTAACCTGTCGGAATAAAATCAACCAAAACAGAAATCAAAACATCCCTTGCTCTACAATTACTCAGCACAATCTCATATCCATCAAAATCAACATACACTCTTTACAACTTCTAACGACCCGTGTTTCATATATACACCACTTTATACTATTCATACTCCGATTAGAATACACTTATAACTTCATTTACCCTTAAAAATCTCGATAATATCCTTAATAATGATTTAACAATTCCGGTTATCGCTCTAAATACAACATGAAATTTACTACACTACAATACAGTCCGAGATCAATTTACAATTCAAATGCAATCATATACAACTTAATACTTTACCAATTTTTAATTAATGATCACCAAATCAAGCTAATTACACTTACAATTTATAATCTTCTAATTAACATAATCTTTATAACTTTAATAATCCACTTACTAACCAAATCACACTCTCAAACAACATTTTACAGCTTCACAAATTACAATTTTTATCAACTAAAGATTTAAAAAATTTAATTACTGATTCCCTCCTTTGTTGTTCAAAAATTCAAACACACATACACACAGATAAGGACATAACATACTCACAATACACAACATAAATACACCCCTTAATCCTCTAATAATTGTAACTAATCATAATCTACCACCAAAATCACATAATTCAAAAGGCATGACTTCCGGAAAAAAAAACAAATATTCGAATATCATTGAGCTGGACTTGCAGTTAACAATTCGAACTAAACCCAGAAATTTACAATCGGAAATTCGAACATTGATTTGCAAGAATCGAAACAATAATTCAAGGCAACGATCATTCTATAATATGAAACTCTTAAAACCCAGCTTACACATCAATTTATACTCAAAATGTACACAATCAAGCCAAAACAACCATAACCAGGCCACATGCTTAATAATTCATTGCCAGCATAACAAGGACTCGCGGTGGCGCTCCCAAACCGTGTACCTCAACAACCGCGGCCACCGATTTCGAAACCCAGTAACATTGAACCATAACAACTAAAGAAACCGACAAAGTAATTTACTACGCACACACCTAGCTCGCGGCAGTACATACACAGCAACCCAACAAAGCAATAACACAAGGAATCCCCAAATGTTTCGACCCCAGTAACACAAACCCAGCAGTACAATCGATACAAGGGGAGGGAAAAAACATTGCTTACCCACCCACAGCAACACACTGCAAATCGCAGCCACATACGAATTCACACGCTGTTGAATGGACCAAATCGGAACACAAACACAGTCCCCAAATCGACCCATACATACACCTCATCACCTATACACACACGCTGTATTTGTACACACACGCACACACCAGTTATTCACACACACACACGCCTTGGCAGTAGGAAACAATGGGGAAGAGGGGAGGGAATAGATTCACGAGAAGGAAGATTGCAGAGAGATTGAGAGAGAGACGGGAGAGGTTAGAGAGATTTGTCAAGAGAGAGAGAGAGAGGAAAGTTCGAGAGATTGCAAGAAGGCCCAGAGATTTGATTTTTTTGATTTTTTTTAGGAATAATCTGATTTAGTGATTTTGGGAATTAAAGGGGATAAGGTAGTGTATTATTTACAAAATTTGAATTTCTGAAGAAAAAAAAAAACAATCTAAATCCCCTTTGTAAAATAGAAATTAAAGGAGTAATGTTTAAGAAAAATCACGATTTCATTTTTAAAATGTAGAAAATGAAATTAGCTATCCCCCCATATTTTTAAAATAACTATAGGATCAAAAAGGAATTAAATATGAATTTTACAAGTTTTGATATTTTAAATGCAATATAAATCATAAAATCATTTTAAAACACTTAAACACTCAAAATAAATCTACCAATAATTTTAAAAATTAAATAATTATATAAAGATTATACCACAAAATATTTCATGATTTTTATCAACTCCGATGATTTTATAAAATTATGAGAAGATCAATAATGCGTTATTTAAATAGATTTTAATCTTCAAAAATACAAATAAAATACACAAATTTACTCAACACACATAGATCATCCTAGAAACACGTAAACATGATGTCACATATATTAAATCCTAAAAATTCACCTCTTATATTTTACATTTAATATTAAATAATAATAATAATAATAATAATAATAATAATAATAATAATAATAATAATAAGTACGATATTTTCTAGGGCGTTATAGTTTTCAATCTGCTTTAACTGTCCAGAAAATCTAGGAGAATTCGTTCTCTGTTCTGGACAGATGGTTGGTATGGTTGGATTGTAGATTGTCTCTAGATCGTTTGCACGCTAATTTTGCGTTATTCGTAGTTACGAGTCAAAAGTTATGGTCATTTTACTAAAGGTAGCGCAGAATAGTTTTTTTATGTCCGGTTTGTGAGTTTATTCAATTTGTTTTTGACCTGAATAAGATGTTTTGGAGATAAAATTTTTATAGAAAATTGGGTTGATATTTAGGAAGATGCCTGCAAAATTTTGGTATTAAATAGATCATTTTTCAATTTATTAAAAATGTTTGAGTAAAGTGTGCGTGGTAGTGTTTTAAGTTTTCAAAATTGTTTGCCCTGTTTTGGCGAATTGTTTTAAAAGGGTTAAAGGCCTTATTATGATGTGATCAAAAGATAAGAGTTGTTATTTTTGATCTTGTCTAGTTGCCTACCAAGTATGATATGAGTTGTATTAGTGGTTAATGTTTTGACACAGAATTTCAAAGGAGTAATAGTTGATAATAATAGATGAATTGTAAATTGTTTTGATTAGAATTGAGGGGATGTGACCCGGGGTAGTCAAGTTTACAAAAAGGTTATTTCGAAAAAAACTTTCTTGTAATATGAAATTATTTCCTGGTTGTATAGTTTTCAAATGTTATATATCAAGGACAAACTGTTAGTTTAATTCCTTATTTGTTTATTGCAAGTCAGGACAGTTATTTTCTTAATTGTTTAGGTGCTGCAAGTCAGGGCAGTTATTTTCTTGTATGTTTGCTGCAAGTTGAGACAACTTTAATTTCTTTTATGGTATACAGGGTTAAATTATTGAATTGAAAAACAGGTGGAAAGTCTTATTTACGAATACTTCATGCCAAAATTTTCTGAAAATCCCCTGTATTTAAAGTTATTTAAATTATTTGATTTACAGATTTAAAGGCATGTATGTGTATGAGTGATTAAGTACATATGTGATGATTAATGAGGTGTGGATATATATATTTATGTATGTATTGCTTTGCGAGTTATAAGTAATTAGTTATTAATTGGGTTGTTTATGTACTAAATAGTACTTTGCTATTATTTCGAGTATAATTAGGGATTCGATATGGACCCAGCGAGCGTGTTGACGAGGCGATTGAAGGAAAATGAATGCGTGATCGAGTAAAGACCGAAGTATAGTAAGTAGTGAATCGACGCATTGGAATCGAGGCAAGTGTACTAACCCTCGCTTATCGTTCAAGCGAGATAAATATGTTTCTATTCAATATAAGAATTCCCTTCAAATCATTATTGTGACACCCCGGGATCCGGGGTCAAGGATCCAGGTCATCACGGTCCAATTTCCGATCAATATCAATATCTCTGTAGTCCTTTTTTTTATAAATAAATAAATAAGCAGTTGACCCCACACTAATACATACACACACCAGTCATATGCTCATAGAACAACAACCACAATATTTAAAAGTTTTAAAGTTAACAGTTATTACAAGCCCAGAATTTACTAAGTACATTGTTGAACAAAGCTTCTACATGAAGCACTTCAACAACTAAAGTTTATTACAACTTACACACTTAGTTTACATAAGTATACTAAGCCCCTTCGCTTGTCACTACCTCGGGGATGGTCGCCAGCACTCGCTCAAAAGGTCGCCTTTCCCTTACCCTCTTGCGGGGTGTGGTACGTAGTATCGGCATGGGACCTAGCTGCTATATACATAAGTAGCAAGAGTGAGCTATAATAGCTCAGCAAGATCATACTGTAACTAAAATTTAAAATGTGAACGAGTATACATATATGTATATGCATATGTAATAGCAGGAAACAATTAAAATCCTTAAGGAAGAGTAAAGCTCTTATTTAATAATACATCATCCACTCACTATTATAAGAAAGAAATCTAAATTAATATAATATCAGTTTTTCTTCATCTGCAACCATAATACCATCATCTCATATCATTATTCTGTTTTCAGTATAGAAATCTGAAATAATATAATATCAGTTTTTCTTCATCTGTAACTATCATTCCATCATCTCATATAATTATTCTGTTTTCAGTATAGAAATCTGAAAACCATTGTCTACACTTTCTTTTCAAAAACATTGGGGATATCTGCTGTCGCCTGATACGTTAGAACGATGATCAGTCGCCTAATCGTACCTGCTCTCTTTTTACTACCGGTAGAAGGAATGAAGATCATCCCTGGAGGAAGGCCACCTGCTAACATCCTCCCTTGGCATCTTCGTGCCGTAATAAAAATAATAAATGCTGGACTGTGTCGCACACAGCCCTGACACAGCCACTTACGCAAGTCTGTTGCAATCCCCCTCTTTATCACATCATTATTCTCTTTTCAAAATATCATTCCACATTTCCATTTTCTCACTTTCATTTCCACATATCATTCTCTCATATCATTTCCATTCTCGCACATTACTTCTATAATATATATATATATATATATATATATATATATATATATATATATATATATCATAATGCTTTGATTATGATTCAGACCTCTCTTTCATATTCAGAAATCAAATATACTTTTATATTCATAAAATATTCCATCTATTTTAAGAGTAGTAAATAATAATCAATTATTATTTATTAAACCACTGATATTTGGAAAGAATATCTTTAGCAAAATATTATAAATCATATAACCCTAGATAACAACTGATACCATCCTTTTATTTACTTTTAATCATAAGGCATGTTCACTTCATGCATAATCATCTCTATACATATCCATCTCATACTCATATCCATATTCATATACATTTTCGTACTCATAGTCATATTCATATACAACTTCGTATACTCTTCTTTTCAATATCAATACTCAAGGAAGACAATTTCTTCACCATATAGTAATATTAGCATCACATATATATTCCATGAAATCAAGTTTCTTTGTGAAGATAAGTAGTTTTACAAGTAGGGATAGAAGAAATCTTGCCTTGGTTTCGATATCCTGACGGTATGGCTCGTCCCTCTTCCGGAGTTTCTATAAACACAAAAGGACCGTCGTTAGAACCACATCTGTAACACCCCCAAATCCGGGGTCAGTAGATTTGGGCGTCACGCTAACAAACTCAATAATTCTAACAAAAATTGGCCATGATGTATTCGTAAATACAACATAAACCTGCTGGATACTAAACTAAAAATCTGAAAATCAAAATAAAACTGAAATAAAAATTAAAACTCAATCAAAAGCTCTTTGACCCCAACTCCCAACTCAGGATCTTAGGTTACAGTTCTAGAAACAAGAAAACCCAAACCAACTTAAATACAACTTTATATACAAAACTTAAATCACTGGTATAACTTCGAATAGAAGTATACCAGGCCAACTACTCAAATACATACTATAACTACTAAAACTATAATTTACATACAACAAATCAAACAATAATCTAAATACCCTGATCCACGTCAGCTTCCTTCACCTCGTCTTGCTTGCTCTTTATGAACTGCGCAGGTACTTCTCGCCAATACTTAGCTTACTGAAATATTAGATTTAAAAACAGCAAGGGTGAGCGAAAGAAATGCTCAGCAAGTTATAAAATAATAGCACTGAATAATTAAATGCAATAACTGCAATTCAAGAAGGATTAACTTAAAAAGAAAAGTGAACAATAGATATGAGCGAATGAATGCTCACCAATCTATAATCAATACTATACTTGAAATCTGGATTCTTAACTCTAACAGAAGATTAATATTATTTAAAACATTTATAACTCGAAATCAGAATTTCATAACTGCAAAGGTTCGAAAAACTAGATTCAATACTTTTAATACTTGCAAAATACTTTAACTATCGCTTTAACAAAATCTCCAAGAAATTCTCATTTACTCAAATTTCATTCATGTCACTAAGCGTTCGCACACCTAGCTGCCTAACCGGCCTGACAATCATGAGTTTGAATAAATAAGAAGATCTCAAATCATTCTCGGTTCTCACTATCACTGCACAACACATGCCACAGTGACCGTAATAACCGTGAATTAGTTTTCCACCAAGCAAAATATAAACCTACTCTTACAAAATACCAATACCAATTTTCTGCACTCATACTCTTTCTCATAACATAAACACCACCCTTTAATATTCTAACATAACACTCTTCTATTTACTACTAACCATCTCTGCCCCAGATAAAACTTTGAGAGAAAGAATATCAAGAATTTTTCCAATCATTCTTACTCCACTTTCACGTACAATGTTACTTGCGAAGGGAATAACTGAAAAACTTCTATCTATCCTTAATCTCATTATTTTACTGAGGTTTCAACTTTTATCATATAGACAACAATTAACTCTGAAATACACAATTTCTAAACCGATAATCATTTAAAGTAAAACAGGTATATCTTATCAAAACATTCCTCTCATTAAAACTATTCTATCAATAAAACATCAAAACATTCATCTCTTTAAAACCATTCCACAAATAAAACATACTTTCCGTAATACTTTTTGAAACATTTAAATTGATTTTATTATTCTTCTGATTACGGACAATACGGGTGATCAGCCACGTAAAGTCTTCCTTTCTTTGAAATTAGGTTATCAATTAGGTAACACATTGGCCTTTAATGCTGGACTAGGACCACCCTAGCCTCTTACGCTAAACAAAGGTGCTGGACTAGGACCACCCTAGCCTCTTACGCTTAACAAAAGTGCTGGACTAGGACCACCCTAGCCTCTTACGCTTATCCAACTTATAAACCATCATATTATTACTTTAAAACATTTCACTTTTCAGTCCTTTATACTCACTGGCAAAAGACCAGCCCAGTATAAGGAAATTTTAAAAACATCTTTAATTACTTAAGCCATTTTAATGAGCGACAATACTTAAGAAAGAATAATACTGGCAATAAAACTGTATTTCTACTTTTCACATGATATATGAATAAAATATATCCTTATCAATACTTTGAAGGAGAGAATACTAGCAATACGGATTTGAAGGGAATAATTATATTGAATAAAAACATATGTATCTCGCTTGAACGATAAGCGAGGGTTAGTACACTTGCCTCGTTTCCACGCGTCGATTCGATACTTAATCTCGGTCTTTATTCGATCACGCATACATCTTCTTCAATAAACCGTCAACATGCACTGGCTCTATATCGAATCCCTAATCATACTTGAAATAATAGTAAAGTACTATTTAGTACATAAACAATCCAATCGATAACTAATTACTTATAACTCACAAAGCAATACATACATAAATATATATATATCCACACCTCATTAATCATCACATATGTACTTAAACACTTATACACATATATGCCTTTGAATCTTTAAATCAAATAATTTAAATAACTTTAAAACGCAGGGGATTTTTAGAAAATTTCGGCATGTAGTATTCGTTTATCGGACTATGGGCAGAGCCCCTCAAATACAATTCATCCCTGCTTTTCAATTCAACCAACAATTAGCAATATCCATACTTTACAACAATTAAAACCAACTCGCAATTAATACCACTAATTACAATTAACAAACATAAACTCTCCGAATAATCACGGACATTAAAACAATAACTTACAATTTAAAATTAATTAAAATACAACAATTAATAATTATCAACTATGCTCTTCAAATTAACTACGGGAATTACAACAACATTCTCAAAATTCGAAGAAAATCTAATTATAAAAATCAACATATCTAACTTGCAATTTAAACTAATTAAACTACAACAATTACATAATTTAATCTAAAATTGACAATTAAACAATTACATCGGAGAATTAAAATAACTAACATAAATATAAAATAAATAAAATTATACCTTTTAGCATATAAACATTTACCATTTAGTCCACTCGTATAAACTCCACAAATAATACCAACATCACCACATATTATCCGAAAATTAATAATTAGCAATTATCGAATACTAAGCCCGAATATAATATTGAAGCCTCAATTAGTACTAAAATCATAATTACAATTCACAATCATCAAAATCCCCAAATATTAATAAGACCACTATATAATTCCAATAATTATAATTAACAACCGACAATTTAACAATTGCTAAACTCAAACAATTATAGCTAACATATATCGACTCTCCGGATTAAATCCCTGAAATTAAACAATATTCATAATCTAATTACAACAATTAACACATTAAGCTCACGATTTACATCAATTTAAATTACAACACTTACTAATTAGATTACCACAATTAAACAATATATCATAATTCACCACTAATTAAATATGAAAGTTAAATAATTAGAACACAAAAATATACCATTTTCGCTTTGGTCCGATTAAACCCGAAAATCCATCTCCACCACAACCATCTCTCTCTCTCTCTCTCTCTCTCTCTCTCTCTCTCTCTCTCTCTCTCTCTCTCTCTCTCTCTCTCTCTCTCTCTCTCTCTCTTGTCCTTACTGCTGCAACCTCACGCCCCTCTCCCTGCTGCCTTGCGCTTCCACCTGCTCCGCCCGCTGCTGCTATTGCTCCGACCACCACCACCGCTGGCCTGCCTCCCCCTTCCTCCGTCGTCCTCTTCATTCCACACCCTACACACGCGAAATACACACACCTGCACACACACACACACACACATATATATATATATATATATATATATATATATATACACACACACACATCTCTCTCACTTTCTCCCCATCTCTTTTCTTCTTCCCCCTTTTTTTTTTCTCTTCCGACTCTGGAATGTTCTCGACTGCTACTGCATTTTTCTTATTAGTATGCTATTGGGCTTGGCCCAATACATATGTGCTAACACTACACATTCCACCCGGCCCAATTGTAACACTTTAATCCGTTTTTAAAACTAATAAGTAACTTTCATGAATCGAAATTAAATAAAATATTCGAAAAGTTAAACTTTTCATTTTTAAAATAAAGAATATAAATTTACGAACACGCACATATTTTCGAAATATTTTTCGGATCAAAAATGAATTAAATATGAAATTTACAAATTTTGATCCTTTAAATACAATAAAACTCTTAAAATCATTATAAAATACTAAAACACCCAAATTAATCCACCCAACACTTTTAAAAACTCAATAAATATATACAGATAATATTACAAAAGATTTCATGATTTTTAAGCCCTCCGATAATTAAATAAAGATTTTTTTGAAGATCAATAATACTAGATTTAAATACTTTTAAATCACTAAAAAAAAATACAACTAAAAATACTGGGGCACACATAACACAATATATACTCATATAAACTCAATACTAAATATCGTTGAATTCCACAACGATATTCTCAAATCCAATTCCATCATTTAAATACTAATTAACATAATTAAAACAATAAAAATAATGATAATAAATCCTAAAATAATCCGGGATCTTACAACATCTCTTACTCACTACACTCTTGTATAACATTACCTTTGAAACTTTAATATATGTTTAACGTATTCCTATTACCCCAAAGGTTCAAGAACTTAACCATTTATAACCTAAATCGAAGTTTCAGGGGTTTTCACCATTTCCCTTAACGACCACACTCGACTGCAGAATTTCTTATAATTTTTAAATTTCGAATTTTAATGTAAAGTCAACTGGAAATAGTTCTTTGACCACACTACTACCATATCCCAAAATTTCGTGACTTTTAACAATGTTAAAGTATGGTAATTGTAACCTCAAGTTTGATACATTTACGGTTTCTCGGTTTTCGAACGTCTTTCACTAAAACTGACTTTTCTCCTAAACCGTTCATCAGATTTTAACGCACCTTATATCAAAACGATCTATGAACTAAGCTCTATCATTTCATGGTCAATTAGGAACCTAGACAGTAGGGTACCGTACGGATTCAGGGGATCCAAAACAGGGCAAATCATATCCTAACGAAAATCGGGCATTATAACGGCTATAATTTCGTACTTTCCATAAATCCAACTCCTCCAAATCAATTATCAAACTCAATAATCATCACCTACACCATGTGGTCTTCATTACCAGCCATGGTTACAATCCCAAACACTTTCATATTCAACTTTAATCACTTACAAACACATGGATCATCATAATCTTAACAATTACACTACTTAATCACTAACCCAAACAATATCCATCATAAATATAAAAGAGCAAGCATGATTATACCTCCTTGAAGCTTTGATAACACTTAACAAGCCTTGGGTACACCTTAAACCACCTTGAATTAGCTTGAATCAACTAAAGGAACTATTAAAACAAAGTTAATACTAAGATTTTACTATTCATTTACTATTCATCATCAACTTCACAATTTTTGTTACCTTACTAAATGATGATGGATGGCTATAAAACTTTGTATATCACTCTTTCTATCCTCCAAGATCATCCATGATTTTCCTCTTGATTTGTTATTGAAGAGAGCTAGGGTTTTGGAATTTCTTTTCTCTTTTTTTTTTTATGAAATTCGAATGGAGCTTGATGAAGGGGAGAGGAAGAGATTTTCTTTTGCTAATTGATCTTATCTCATTTGTATTATGTTAATATTTGTTAAATCCTAGCTTGTCCTAGAAGCCTTGGTTGATATTTTCCTTGGAAATTGACTAATTTACCCTTAAAACTAGTTAGTGGAAAGTGAGATCATTAGTGATGTCATTAGGATGATCTAATATTTCTCATTTCCTTATTTTCTAAGTATTATGCTAATAATCTTGGATAATCATAATGTGGTATGCATCCTTGTTAGATTACTAATCTTGGTTGCTTGGTTTCCATACTCGTCTAATCGTGGTTCGTTTCGAGTATACCTCATTATCTCAGTGGTTTTCGAAATCATTTACAAATCCAATTTCCTTTGGTATTCTCTTAACTTAATAATCCCTTGGTTTAACTTAAATTCACTAATTCCTCAATATATAATTCCTTTAGTATTTCTATACTCCTTAATATCCAAGATATAGAAGTTCGTTCGAGCTCAAAATCCTCAAAATCAAAATTCAGGAATTTCTAAAATCCATCGTCATTTCGAGTCACTTATTTTTAAGGTACAACATTAATATGGTTTCTGTTTACTCATTTTCCATCCCTAATATAGAGTACCTACACACCATTTCCATGGATTCCTCAAGATCACTATTCATTTGGGCACTGTAGCCTTTCTAAAGTTAGGGTTATTACAGTCTTCCCCCCTTAAAAGGATTCCGTCCCGGAATCATGTTGGAAATGTCCATAAGTATCTTTCTCATTCACACCTTCTAACTTCCACACTATTTCCTTTATCCTTTTCCTTCTGTAATATCTCTATCTTGTTTGCGCAGAAATACACCAACATAACTTCCTTGTCATTCATCAACATGCCATTTAGTTTATCAATAGCAGTCCTTTTACTGTCTTTTCCTCACAAATCTCCCTCTGTTTCCAGTCATTCCATATTATCTCGTCTCTCCCTCCTCTTTTGACGAAGATATCCGCCACCACATTGACCTTTCCTGAATGGTAGTGTATCTCACTTATGGTTTGACCATCTTCTGATCTCTATCATGACATAAATATTAATTCCTCAATATTCCTATAGCTCCTCTCTGTAAAATTTTCCAGAAAATAAGCTCTAATAATATTCTTTAAAACAATTGTAAGAAAATACTACCTATAATATATATTTCCTGTTCGTCTCAACGAGCTTGTGTTTTCCCAAAACACTCCTACTTTTCTTTTCATAACGTTTCCTAGCCCTTAACAGATACTGATTTTCCTTATCTATATTATTAACTTATTTATTCCATTAATTGATTAAGTCGATCCTTAACCAAAGACTTACACACAAAATTTAAATCGAAAAGCAAGTACCTGTATCCGCATCTGGTTTCGTCAACGCTTCCCCTAAGGTCATGTTGTACACTCTAGCAGTAGGCCTATTTGAAGCAGCCCCACCTTGTCCTGGCGCGTATGACCCACCTGAACGGCAATCTCTAGCAATGTGTCCTAATTTCCCACACTGGTAACACTTAACATCTCTTTAGGGTTTGCATCAGTTGATGGGCACTGGTTAAGGTAGTGTCCTTTTTGTCCACACTTGAAACAAGTTACTCCCAGCACTCTACAGACTCCTATATGCTTCTTACCACACGTGTCACAATCTGGTAATGGTGGTCGTGATTGATTGGACTGAAATGTCCCTGAAGATTTTCCACCCTGATTCACCGTCTCACTAGTAGTCTTGTTACCCCCCGACTTTCCCACAAATTGAGATTTTTGTCCTCTACCTCCTTTTTTAAAGTAGCTTCCCTCACTTGAACCTCCTTTTGGGCCCTCAAATCTTCTTTTCTTATTCTCTCGACCTATTTGAGCCTGCTCACTCTCGGCCTCTATAATTGATGCCTTTTGAACCACTGCAGCATAATCAGTCAACTCAAATGGGGCCACTCTCGTTCGTAACCAGGGTTTCAACCCTTGTTGAAACCTTTTTGCACGTTGTTCTTCAGTACGCACAAACTCGGGAACAAACCTCGACAGTTCTGTAAATTTATTTTCATACTCTGCTACTGTTAGGTTATCCTGTTTTAACTCCAGAAACTTTAATTCCATTTGGTTTTCTAAATACCTAGGAGAATACTTTTCTAGGAACACCCTAGTGAAACGCTCCCAGGTTATCACTCCCGCTTCCTCCAGGTTCTTCCTAGCTTCCCACCAGTAACTTGCCTCTCCCTTTAAGAGATAGGCTGCAAAAACTGTTTTCTGATCTTCCTCTATCCTCAGTATTTCGAAAGCTTTCTCCATTTCTTTTAGCCATGCCCTAGCTACTACTGGGTTAGTGGTTCCCTCGAATTCTGGGGGCTTTAATGACTTAAAGGCACGAAAGGAATTAGCTGCCTGATTGGGGAGAACAGGTGGTTGTTGGGGATTCTGTGGATTAGCCAAATTCTGCCTTAATAAGTCCATGAATTGGGCAAAGGGATCACCTCCCGGATTCCTTTGTTGGCCAGTTGATTCCTCTTCTCCTTCTTCATGATTTTCTTCATTATAAGCATTTTCGTTCAGTCTAGTACCTTCTATATTTCGACTTCTTTCGTCTCTCTCATTTTCCCTTGCATTCGCTCTACTATCACGTCTAGGCGGCATAGTTCTGTACATAACAATAGTCCTTATTAATTACCCGAATTTGGGTTACTATATACATCATTTCTATATACACAATTATATCATTAATTAGCTCATTTGCACATCACAATATCTTTATCACGCGATTTACATCTAGTTATACCATAACTTTAGTAGGTAAGTGTATCGCCCTTAACACGATAGCCTTTTCATTAAGTCAATCACCTTTTATACATCAATATTTCTGAGTCTCAACATTTATTATATAAAAAAAAATGGAGCAAAAATTTAGATAGAAATGCACAAACTTCATTAATGTACATAAATATTTTACAATTTGGGTACAACATCTTTTACTGCTAATAATATACATCATCTAATACAAGGTTCGAAACCCAAAACATAGCCGTACATACTAATCCGATATCACCAAAAGTACTACTAGCTGTCCTCTAATCAGACTGGGATTAAAACAGTGAACAACTAAACTAATCCCCAAAATGACATCAACAAGATGACTAGTCTGATTAGTGACGAAACTACTATCCCGGCTCACAACCCTGCCCTGACAACATCCCGGATCTGGACTACCATGGTAGTAACCGTATCAACTATCTGGGCCCTCCATGCCGGGTCTCCTCTATCACCCAACAACCTCCTAATATCTCCTAATGCTCGTAGCTCAATACTGATCATCCCCAGAGACATCCCATCCGGGATAGCCCCTCCTCTCCCTCTCTCTAACCTCTGTAGAAGGGTGTCTACAGTCCTGCGGGACTCCTCCAACTGTCCCTGAAGGGCAAAGTACTCGGTCAATAAGGTAGCTGAAAGTGGGTCACCCGCCGGTAGGGGTGCCTCCTGAGGGGATACAGCTAGGGGAGGTGCATCTACAGGTGGAGGTGGTGGAGGTGCAAAGGGTGGGGATGGAGGAACCGACTCTGTCTTAGCATCCTCTGAAGGATCCTCCTCCTCCTCAAAAAAACCAAAATGCCCTGGAGGGGTAAACTGCTCAAAAGGATCATCTATAGGGTCAGGACTAGGTAGAGGGGATGGAACTGGTGACGGCACTGGGACGGGTCGGACAGGGGTGGGAACCATCTGAATATCCCTCCACTCAATCGGCTCCTCAGGTATAACTGACAACCTAGGCCTCTTACGCAGTGGCCTCTCCTCCTCAGGGATCTCCGATCTCACTCTGGAAGGACCTGCCTCGTCAGATCCTGTAGACGGTCTACCCATATATGGCACTAGGGCCACAGCATCTCTCCGTCTCTGCTCCTCTGCCTCCTCTCTCTCTAATCGCTCTCTAGCCGCCGCCCGGCGTCTCTCCCTGAGGTCCTCAACTGCATACTCGGGGACCTCTACCCCGGCCAGCTGAAGATCTAATAGCTCCTGCTCTGACATCCCTAGCCACTGGGGGTCCTGACTCGGCTCACCCATCTCCGCTCCCTATAATAAAACATAAAATTCTATTAGTAACAGTCTATAAAATTATAATATATGCTTAAAGTAAATACTACCTGCGATATACCACCCCTGAACTTGATGGAAGTTCACAATTTATATTATAACTGATATATTTATTATTATTACTTTTGTTCTTGAGCATTATGACTCTTAGCTCTGATACCATCTGTGACACCCCGGGATCCGGGGTCAAGGATCCAGGTCATCACGGTCCAATTTCCGATCAATATCAATATCTCTGTAGTCCTTTTTTTTTATAAATAAAT
The DNA here is from genome assembly GCA_036435485.1 of Saposhnikovia divaricata. NCBI lineage: Eukaryota > Viridiplantae > Streptophyta > Magnoliopsida > Apiales > Apiaceae > Saposhnikovia > Saposhnikovia divaricata. The sequence continues at coordinate 30,126,116 of CM071598.1, forward strand.
AAATAAGCAGTTGACCCCACACTAATACATACACACACCAGTCATATGCTCATAGAACAACAACCACAATATTTAAAAGTTTTAAAGTTAACAGTTATTACAAGCCCAGAATTTACTAAGTACATTGTTGAACAAAGCTTCTACAGGAAGCACTTCAACAACTAAAGTTTATTACAACTTACACACTTAATTTACATAAGTATACTAAGCCCCTTCGCTTGTCACTACCTCGGGGATGGTTGCCAGCACTCGCTCAAAAGGTCGCCTTTCCCTTACCCTCTTACGGGGTGTGGTACGTAGTATCGGCATGGGACCTAGCTGCTATATACATAAGTAGCAAGAGTGAGCTATAATAGCTCAGCAAGATCATACTGTAACTAAAATTTAAAATGTGAACGAGTATACATATATGTATATGCATATGTAATAGCAGGAAACAATTAAAATCCTTAAGGAAGAGTAAAGCTCTTATTTAATAATACATCATCCACTCACTATTATAAGAAAGAAATCTAAATTAATATAATATCAGTTTTTCTTCATCTGCAACCATAATACCATCATCTCATATCATTATTCTGTTTTCAGTATAGAAATCTGAAATAATATAATATCAGTTTTTCTTCATCTGTAACTATCATTCCATTATCTCATATCATTATTCTGTTTTCAGTATAGAAATCTGAAAACCATTGTCTACACTTTCTTTTCAAAAACATTGGGGATATCTGCTGTCGCCTGATACGTTAGAACGATGATCAGTCGCCTAATCGTACCTGCTCTCTTTTTACTACCGGTAGAAGGAATGAAGATCATCCCTGGAGGAAGGCCACCTGCTAACATCCTCCCTTGGCATCTTCGTGCCGTAATAAAAATAATAAATGCCGGACTGTGTCGCACACAGCCCTGACACAGCCACTTACGCAAGTCTGTTGCAATCCCCCTCTTTATCACATCATTATTCTCTTTTCAAAATATCATTCCACATTTCCATTTTCTCACTTTCATTTCCACATATCATTCTCTCATATCATTTCCATTCTCGCACATTACTTCTATAAAAAATATATATATATATATATCATAATGCTTTGATTATGATTCAGACCTCTCTTTCATATTCAGAAATCAAATATACTTTTATATTCATAAAATATTCCATCTATTTTAAGAGTAGTAAATAATAATCAATTATTATTTATTAAACCACTGATATTTGGAAAGAATATCTTTAGCAAAATATTATAAATCATATAACCCTAGATAACAACTGATACCATCCTTTTATTTACTTTTAATCATAAGGCATGTTCACTTCATGCATAATCATCTCTATACATATCCATCTCATACTCATATCCATATTCATATACATTTTCGTACTCATAGTCATATTCATATACATCTTCGTATACTCTTCTTTTCAATATCAATACTCAAGGAAGACAATTTCTTCACCATATAGTAATATTAGCATCACATATATATTCCATGAAATCAAGTTTCTTTGTGAAGATAAGTAGTTTTACAAGTAGGGATAGAAGAAATCTTGCCTCGGTTTCGATATCCTGACGGTATGGCTCGTCCCTCTTCCGGAGTTTCTATAAACACAAAAGGACCGTCGTTAGAACCACATCTCTTACTCACTACACTCTTGTATAACATTACCTTTGAAACTTTAATATATGTTTAACGTATTCCTATTACCCCAAAGGTTCAAGAACTTAACCATTTATAACCTAAATCGAAGTTTCAGGGGTTTTCACCATTTCCCTTAACGACCACACTCGACTGCAGAATTTCTTATAATTTTTAAATTTTGAATTTTAATGTAAGGTCAACTGGAAATAGTTCTTTGACCACACTACTACCATATCCCAAAATTTCGTGACTTTTAACAATGTTAAAGTATGGTAATTGTAATCTCAAGTTTGATACATTTACGGTTTCTCGGTTTTCGAACGTCTTTCACTAAAACTGACTTTTCTCCTAAACCGTTCATCAGATTTTAACGCACCTTATATCAAAACGATCTATGAACTAAGCTCTATCATTTCATGGTCAATTAGGAACCTAGACAGTAGGTACCGTACGGATTCAGGGGATCCAAAACAGGGCAAATCATATCCTAACGAAAATTGGGCATTATAACGGCTATAATTTCGTACTTTCCATAAATCCAACTCCTCCAAATCAATTATCAAACTCAATAATCATCACATACACCATGTGGTCTTCATTACCAGCCATGGTTACAATCCCAAACACTTTCATATTCAACTTTAATCACTTACAAACACATGGATTATCATAATCTTAACAATTACACTACTTAATCACTAACCCAAACAATATCCATCATAAATATAAAAGAGCAAGCATGATTATACCTCCTTGAAGCTTTGATAACACTTAACAAGCCTTGGGTACACCTTAAACCACCTTGAATTAGCTTGAATCAACTAAAGGAACCATTAAAACAAAGTTAATACTAAGATTTTACTATTCATTTACTATTCATCATCAACTTCACAATTTTTGTTACCTTACTAAATGATGATGGATGGCTATAAAACTTTGTATATCACTCTTTCTATCCTCCAAGATCATCCATGATTTTCCTCTTGATTTGTTATTGAAGAGAGCTAGGGTTTTGGAATTTCTTTTCTCCTTTTTTTTTATGAAATTCGAATGGAGCTTGATGAAGGGGAGAGGAAGAGATTTTCTTTTGCTAATTGATCTTATCTCATTTGTATTATGTTAATATTTGTTAAATCCTAGCTTGTCCTAGAAGCCTTGGTTGATATTTTCCTTGGAAATTGACTAATTTACCCTTAAAACTAGTTAGTGGAAAGTGAGATCATTAGTGATGTCATTAGGATGATCTAATATTTCTCATTTCCTTATTTTCTAAGTATTATGCTAATAATCTTGGATAATCATAATGTGGTATGCATCCTTGTTAGATTACTAATCTTGGTTGCTTGGTTTCCATACTCGTCTAATCGTGGTTCGTTTCGAGTATACCTCATTATCTCAGTGGTTTTCGAAATCATTTACAAATCCAATTTCCTTTGGTATTCTCTTAACTTAATAATCCCTTGGTTTAACTTAAATTCACTAATTCCTCAATATATAATTCCTTTAGTATTTCTATAATCCTTAATATCCAAGATATAGAAGTTCGTTCGAGCTCAAAATCCTCAAAATCAAAATTCAGGAATTTCTAAAATCCATCGTCATTTCGAGTCACTTATTTTTAAGGTACGACACTAATATGGTTTCTGTTTACTCATTTTCCATCCCTAATATAGAGTACCTACACACCATTTCCATGGATTCCTCAAGATCACTATTCATTTGGGCACTGTAGCCTTTCTAAAGTTAGGGTTATTACAATTATTGCTAGTATCCTATCCTTCAAATTATTGATAAGGATATATTTTTTTCGTATATCATGTGGAAAGTAGAATTTCAGTTTTATTGCCAGTATTATTCGTTCTTAAATATTGTCAGTAATATTCTGTTAAAGTTTTTGCTGGTATTGCATTCTTATTTCTTGTTTTAGTATAATGTTCTTATTGTATATGGTTTCCCTGAGATTAATTGTAGTAAAGTACTTTAATGGAATAGGAAGAATTTTATAAAAATGTGGACCCGCTTCGTGGTCAGAGTAGTAAAGGCCAATGTCAATAAGTGTCTAATGAGGGATCCCAGAGTATTGTTTTTAGCTGGACTTTACGTGGCTGATCACCCGTAATGTCCAGAGTATGATGAAAACTCCAATTCTATTCAATGTTGTTTTTATGCAAATATATTCTTATGATAGAATGTTTAAGTTAAAGTACATTTTCATTTCCATGTATGTTGGATATAAAGTTATGATTTGAGTTAAAAGTTATGATTTGAGTTAATAAATACTGTTAGTATAAAAATGGAAAGTTATTATACTAGTGTTTTCAACGGTGAAGACTAATTCATGGTTATTATGGTCGCTGTGGCATTTGTTGCGCAGTGATAGTAATGACCGAGAATGAATTGAGATATTCTTATTTATTCAAACTCATTATTGTCAGGCCGGTTAGGCAGCTAGGTGTGCAAACACTTAGTGACCTGAATGAAATTTGAGTAACTGAGAATTTCTTGGAGTTTTTGTTAAAGCGAAAGTTAAATTATTTTGCAAGTATTAAAAGTATTGAATCTAGTATTACAAACCTTCTCAGTTATTAAATTATGATTTTGAGTTATAAATGTTTTAAATGATATTAATCTTCTGTTAAAGTTAAGAATCCAGATTTCAATTATAGTATTGATTATAAATTGGTGAGCATTCCTTCGCTCATATTTATTGTTCCTATTTCTTGAATTGAAATTATTGCATTCTTATTTCATCCAGTTCAGTTCTATATATAACTTGCTGAGCATTCTTTGGCTCACACTTGTTGTTTTTAAAATCTAACTTTTCAGTAAGCTAGTTGGCGAGGCTTAGCCTGCGCAGTTCAGAAAGTGGAAAGAAGAAGCAGGATGCTGTTATGAAGCTGGCGTGGATCAGGGTATTTAGATTTAAAGTTTGATTTGTTGTATGTATATATAGTTTTAGTAGTTATAGTATGTATTTGATTAGTTGGCCTGGTATACTTCTATTCGAAGTTATACCGGTGATTTAAGTCTGTATAAAGTTTTGTATATAGAGTTGTATTTAAGTTGGTTTTGGGTTTTTTCTTGTTTCTAGAACTGTAACCTAAGATCCTTAGTTGGGAGTTGGGGTCAAAGAGCTTTTGATTGAGTTTTTATTTTTATTTCAGTTTTATTTTTGATTTCAGATTTTTAGTTTAGTATTCAGCAGGTTTATGTTGTATTTACGAATACATCATGGCCAATTTTTGTTAGAATTATTGAGTTTGTTAGCGTGACGCCCAAATCTACTGACCCCGGATTTGGGGGCGTTACAATTACTTTATTGATATAATAATATTTTATTACTTTATCGATAAAGTAATATTTTATTACTTTACCGAATTTTTATGTTTATGTATTACAATACTTTATGTTTAAAAACAAGAATCAATCACATACAATGTATCTGATATAAAATTACTTTTGTTATGATTAATTATATCTAAAAACTAGATTCAGGCATATAAAAAATTGCACCACATAAAATATATGTATATGTAACATGTGTTGTGTACATCGTATAATTCTAAAATATAAATTCATGAACATACAACATAATATTAAATGATAATATTAACAATATAATTTCATCAACACTTTGAACAATTACTTGTTACAACACGAGAAAAACATACCAGAAGTTATTTTTGATTTACAAAAAGTCAAGAATGAGGTTAATTTTGACTTTGGTGGAAAGAATAAACAAGCTACTATAAATATATATATATATATATATATATATATATATATATATATATATATAATATAATATAATTCTGGAATTATTACTTTTCATATTACTTGGGCCCTTAATGACTTTCTAATTTTTTATTATCTTATGCTTTTAACGAGAATATTACTTTAAAACATTGGCCAAAATTGGGATCGACGAAATTTATTACTTAAACGAGGTTATTACTTTATTGAATATTACTTAATCGAGGTTTAACTGTACCCCAAAACGACACCGTACTACTTTATTACATAAATTAATTAAATACTCTAAACGCGCCAAATTCAGTTGGTTACATATATGTACTATAATATCATCAAAATTGGGTCAAAATCGAAAATATTATAAATACAGGTCCGGGGTATGGTTTACTTGTGCTTTTAGTCAAACTAAGTAAGCCAAGTTGGGTTCAAGAATTTACAGTTTTGGAAAATTTGATTTCTAGGATCTCGTTGATTATTAGGTATACATCCCGTTCCATACAATTTAAGGATCCAAGGCGAAATCAAAAATATGTCCTCATTTTTTTCTTTTTAAACATAAACTATAATATTTGCGATTGAAACATTGCAAAATGAGTTATTTTACAAAATATGCTATGTATAGATCACTGTTTCACTGAAAATCTTGAAAATCATGTATATTTTGCTAACAAAATAATGCAAAACAAATTGTTCTACAAATCATGTTTCGTTTGTAGAACTTCGCAAAACATACATGTTTTGCTTGTGGAACATACATGATTATGAAGATTTCCAACAAAATAATAATTTTCATGTAATATGTTTTGCAAAATAATAAATTTTGTAATGTTCTGAATGCAAAATATATATGATCTTCACGGTTTCCAAGGAAATGAAGGTCTTCATAGAATTTTTCATAATATTATGTGCTTGAGGTATAAAGATATTTATGTAAGTTAAAGAAAATACCCTAAGGTCATCCTCAAGCTAGTTTTCTCTATAAATATTAATGTAATCAAAGATAAGACAAAATAAGAAGACGAAAAGTAACTATTTAATTTTTTTGCTTTCGAAAAACACATGATCATACAAACTAAAATTCAAGTGAAATATTAATTATTTTCACAAAATTAAGATGAGTGTAAAACTTTAAAAATAAAGAGAAATAATGGCAAAGTTGAATAAACGGACTCTTAATTATATTATGAAGTTAAGAGTGAATTGTAAAGTTACGGCCGTACTTGAAATTGCATTTTAAAAAAAGTTGTAAAATTTTCGAGTTTGCCAATGAGCAGTTTTTGTTTCTATCTTTTAAACGAATGGATCCCATTAATTTGTAAACTTGAAAAGAAGACATTTTTTTGTAAAGGATTCTAAGAGCATCTCCAAGGGCAGTAACTATAATGGTTAGCTAAAATAATATATAATAATTGTTAGCTAAAATTTGCCGAACCTGTAAGGGGTTGTGCTCCAATGGTGTTAGCTATAATGGTTAGCTAAATTTCAAAAACAGTATTTTATTATTATTATTTTCAAATTCCAACGATTACATTTCAACGGTCATATTTCAACGCCTATATTCTGCTCCTATATTCCAACGGTCATATTCCAACGCCTATATTCTGCTCCTAGCTTATTACTTTATTAAATAATTTTTATTTAAATCTAAGTTTTAATGTAACTTCCTTTCAAATTTTTTATTTGATTTTTAATATAATTCTTTTATATTGTCTATGTAAATTTTCATTTTATTATTTATTTAAATATTTTCGTTAAATCTTTTTAGTCTATGTTTAACAAAAAAAATGGTGGGAAAGAAATCAAGGAGATGGATAATTGATGTAAAGCTGACGTGGATGCATATAGAGGACCACTATGGATTCAACAAATTTGGCGTACCAATTCACATTAGGTATAATTATGGCTAACAGGAGAATGCCATTGGAGTGACATTATTTTTACAGAACATGCATATTTGCTACTATTTAAGTGCCATGTAGGCAATATAGCTAACAGGTCCCGGCGTTGGAGTTGCTCTAAATTGTAAAATTGGATAATCATTAAAACATCACACAATAACACACAACTCATATTGTTTTTTATTTTCACATAAAATATCAATATATACTATTACTACTATGAAGATCGATAAAGTTTTGGATCCCTTAAAATGTTCGAACCCAGGGGATCGCCCTCTAGGCTGGGCCTATGTACATCTTAAGAGTTTTGGGGAGGATCTATGTACAAGATGGATTATATGTGAAGCTATAAAGATGAGAATTAGTACCAAATCTACCAAACCATTTCTTCAATGTACAATTATAGTAGAGTAAATGTATAATGGATTGACAAGATGGAATATCTACGAAGGAAGCAAGTTTATCCAACGGTGTTTGAAATTGCAGAACACTTGTTGGAACACGATTGAGAAGATGAATGATAAGTGCATTTCATATCCACTTGGAGCGCTTCATTTCGGCTTAAATTGGTGTCTTGGTCTCAAGTATGTTGTGTTTTTAATGTGTTTTCGTCCAGTTGTGTAGGGTTCTAAAACATCGGCTAGGGTTAGTGATTTTCGTCAATCTTTGAGTCGAAATTGGGCTTGGAATGAAGAAAGGAGAATTTTCCTATGCTATCATGAAGATTTTAAGTCAATGGAATTGAAGAACGATAGCTAGTGCAAAAGAAACGGAAGAAAATGGAGAAAAAACGAAGAAATCAGCAAAATGAAGAAACCGACAGAAGTTACTAGCGCAGCTGCGCTACAACATGGCGCAAGGGCGCCAGAACAATGCAGAGATGGCACAGGGGCGCTACAGCATGGTGCAGGGGCGCTACCAGCTCCTTGAAAAATCCTGAAATTCTTTCCTGTTTCGAATTTAAGTTGTAATTTTGGACTTTTCTTGTTGGAAAAGAATTCTAGGGCCTATATAAACACGTCCTATCACTATAATATGGACCACTACTTAGAATAAACACACAGAGAGTCAGAGATAGAGATTCAGACTTGGAGACGGATTCCCAGAAGGACGTGACAGCATTCGGAGATCTAGATCTACTTTTGTTTTCTATTAATTAGGCGATACTCTTGGATGTTTACGGATTTGTTTTCTTAACTCTTTACTCTAGCACTATTATTTTATTCAGACCTTGTTTATTACCATGGTTTCATCAGATCCCATGATGACGAACGGTTCGATTATGAACTAATCGTTGTCATGGGATTCTAACGGATTTATTTACGGAATTTAGTAGTTTGATTGCTTTAAAGATTTGTGTGTGATGAATTATGACATCCTCGTATGGTTGTGCTTAATATTTTTAGATGCGTAGCTAACATCTAATCTGTTAATCTCTTGTGAAGCGAAAGTGGATCTTGAGATTTAGAACTTGCCATGCTAGCATAGGATTATGTATGTTTTGACATCATGATTTGTAGCGTAATTTGAACTATCTTATGCTGCCCTATGTGATCTCAATGGACAACTTGTGCGTAAACCGTTATGTTTTCAAATCTTATAGAGATATAGGGTCTAAACATAATTGTTGTCTACCCATCTTCTATCTCTTTTGTGGATGCATGAGTAGTTTGGTATTCGTATACTGAGAGGTAGCCTATACTTGTTTCGTGTTGTCTGATCAGATATCATAACCATCACATATATTGATTAAAGACATCAGCTCTAAGCGAAGTATTTAATGAAGTTAGGATCCCATGTTTTCTCTCGCATAAGTAATTCGATTCTAATTCTCGTTAGTTAATTAATCTTAGTTTGTTAATTTGTTTTTTATTTAATTTTAGTTAATCAAAACCCAAATTTGTTAATTGTCTTAGCAGTGAATAAAAACCATACATTGTTGCATAGGTACATTAACTGAATTGAAACCTAAACCAGATCTCTGTGGGAACGAACTTGACTTATTCATATATTACTTGTGACCACGTACGCTTGCGTGATTTAGTGTAAACAATGAACAGCAGTAGTAATGGCTTCTTCCCACCACTGTGGTTTCATATTTGCACAAATTAAATTGCACGTGTAATTTCAAGTAATTGTCTATTTTTTCTTTCAGCCACACCGTTCTGCTGTGGGGTATCAACACAAGTAGTCTCATGAAGAATTCCATGTTCCTTAAAATATCCTTTCAAAAATTTGTTTATGAATTCTCCATCATTATCAGAACGGAGAACTTGTAAATTTCCAGAAAATTGGGTTTTGATCATTTTATGAAAATTCTGAAAAAGTTCAGCTACTTCACTTTTTTGTTTCATTAAATAGAGCCAAGTCATGCGAGTACATTCGTCAATAAATATAACAAACCAACGAAATCCTGAAGTAGTTGTAGTGGGAGATGGCCCCCAAACATCTGAATGCACCAATGAAAAAGGTGTACTCTTTTTATTAGGACTAGGCGGATACGAAACACGATGACTTTTTGCCAAAATACATGTTTGACAATGAAAATCTGAAGGCTTACATTCAGAAAATAAAGCAGGAAACAAATACGCTAGATAGCCAAAAGACACATGACCCAAACGTCGATGCCACAACCAAATTTGATCTTTTTTATTAGAGGAAGCAGAACCTTTTGCAGACATGGCAAGACTTGCACAAACATCATCAACGTCGGGTTGCTTTGTAGTACCAGTAATAAACCCCTTTTTACCTCTCCCAACAATGAACATAGTCACAAACTGGGACCAAACATCATAGTTAGAACCTCCTTTCAATTTTATTCCGCCGGAAATTGACATTGGTTCTGAAGCTATCATCATATTCATTGTTGGAGTACTCATCGAGGAGACAGTAGATCCACCCGTTGAAGAATCAAGAGAAGAGTCGGTACTGGTATTCATCATGGTAACAAGTTTATAGCGATCGTAAGAGCAGTAGGCTCTGATACCAACTAGAATTATAAGGACGATTGATAGAATCGTTTATTGAGAAGTAGAATAATTCTCATATATCATTCTGTGTTCTTTACAATGTATATATAGAATATGTTACACCGACATCCTATACAACCCTAAGATATATATGGTATTACAATCAAAAAGATATTCTAGCTGTACAATATATTCTAGAGTATATTTAGGGATTCTGATTTCTAACGTGTTCTATATTAAATAATTTATGTCGACTTATAAGAACTCTTAGCTATAATATTATAGGCCGCACATATTATAAATAATATGTGAAAAATTATCACTCTAATGCGTGATTTTTCTTAAGCAAAAATTATAGATAATCATTCTTGGTTGACAGGTTGCCTATATTTGTTGAAACAACTCTCCCCTCAACAAAATTTATACATAACTATCATTATAGATTTATAGCTACATCCATTAGAATTCTCATGATATAAAAATTTAACTATTTCTTAATTTAAATTTTTTTAGTCACCCTAGTGTTCGGTTGTAGTTGAATGAAAAAAGAAGAAGCAATTTAGCAACAAAAAAAAAAAAGAATTAAAGAAGCAATATTTGATAGGTGGTTCCATTTTAACACAGAATGTCATTTGTTTCCAAATTATAACGGCTACAGTTTTTCTAACATCACCATTGCATTGGAAGAAGTTGTTATGTAGAACACTGAGCAATCACCTAGAACTAGAACTAGAAGTCCTTGATGTTTAATGTTAGTGGAATCTTCTGGCAGAGAGTCTGCCAACAGGGGAGTACATCGAACACGAGTTTAAAACTTTTAAGTTCAAAATATATTCAAATATATATTAAAAACTAAATTTTTCCAAAAAGAAAATTTTTGGCCACAGAGTGCAGTTCCCTCCATTTTTTAAAGTCAATTCTGTGTTTGAGTGCTTCAGATTTTGCCAGACTTCCCCTCGTTTTTGATTTGAACAGGAAAAACTTGGTTGAGTAATAATTTATTATGGAAACGAAAATCATTTTCTGCACAATACAATTGCCACCAGGTTGGAGACTGAAATGTCAAACTGCCATAACTACCCAAAGAAGTTCAATGTCTAGACAGAGCAGAGAATTATATTTGTACCAAATTCTAGGATTTGCCTAATTTCCCTGGTCTAAAAAAGCTTGCAAGACAACTTTTTTTTTTTTTTTTTTTGGACTTGCCTGGCTGTGTAAATACAAGTACTGATGCTTCCTCTTATTAAATTTCTGCCACTAAAATCAATTTAATACACTACAGTTATGAATGTAGTATTATATTGTATACAAGATGTAGCTGAATTTTCATTTGTACCTGCAGATATGCTGAGGATGCAGGTATACAATAATTTTCACTTTTTAAAATTATTTCTGGTTTAGTTCCTTCCGGCCTTCACTCACTTTTGCCCCATGATTACGCTACGGGGCTTGAGTTATAAAACACGGCCCCTAATATATAACACAAGGCTTCAATTTCTCAACAAAGTCAAGACCAGTTGCTCTTCAATTGCTCTTGGATATAATTGAGTGCCTCAAAGCGCACCTCATCAAGCTCCCGCGTGGTGTAAAACTCTGAACTCTTGTTCATCCACTACAAAGTGTATAACACACCAATTAGCAAAATCAACATAGCATTCCAAATCAAAACCACAACAAACACGACCTGCTTTCATTTCAAAGTATAGTTTCGAATCTTATATTCTTAAAGACAATCCCATAGCAAAACACAACAATTAAGCACAACATTTCAAAGTATACCTTCATAGGGAAAGACAATTCCTCATCCTCGATAATATCTTTCATGTAGCGCATGACAACATATCCACATTCATGGCCACCAGGTTGTTTAGGAGATCCCTGTTTGAATAAGAAGTTGACATATTAGCCAACAAATAAACCGATAATTTTAGTTTACATAGTTTAGGACAAACTGCATAAATACTTACCTCAAGATATTTTACATCGGGCACTTTGTTGCCCTTACCTGTTTTGGCATTGACAGTTTCTAAAGCGCTGCACAAGAGAATGATTCCATGTCAAACCTGAGAAATTGTCCATATACAAACTTTTACAGTAAAACAAAAATTACCCTATTAATGCTTTCTTCAGTTCTGGAAATTGTTTCAGATGAGACGGCGGATGAGGCAAAGGATTGAGAATGTAAATTTCACCATCCCATATTATCGTCAAAATCCAATGCTCACTGTTTTTTAGAAAAATATACCAAAGTCGGAATTTAAACAACTTGCACACAATCCATTGATAAATACTTGTGATCATATTTATATATACTTGTGATTATGTATCCAATATTATATTTTTAAACAGTGCGTTGATAAACACTTACTTGCTAAAATACGGCAAGAAGAATATGCGATTAACATTACCCTCCATCCGATTAACAACGTAAAGTTCATAATCATTGTTGAGGTTAAATGTGGCCGTCGGATCGAAAAAAGAAAATGTTTCCAATTTTCCACTCTCACGTATCACAGTATGCAAGTGCCTACAAATAAAATGTATCGATATAAACATATCCTTATGGAAGAGAATGGGACAAAAAATTTAAAAACATTACTTACATCATATATGCTGATATTATAGCTTGGAAAATCATCCCAAACTTAAATAACCCTATTAAATTCTCACGCAGCAGAATTATCGTCCTGACACCACCAAACACCTCGACATCACATAGGATGGGTAGTATGGACTTATCAAATTCCATAGAGGTTGTATGATCATACAACAACCTAAAGTGCTTCAGCACAATCTCATTTGGCTCATTTGGCTCTGTTTGATTACATAGGGTCTGCATTCTCTGCAACTCATCTAACTCATACTTCTTTGACTCGAGTTCCTTTTTCTTTATCTACAAATAATTAATCAACCACCATATAAATATCAACATATTTTAATTCCACACATCATGCACACAAATTGAGAAGATATTGTTTTAAAAGAAATACATACCACATCAGTTGGGAAGATGATCAAGTTCTGAGGCCATGCTACATAAGAGCCAACAGCTTGGTAGACCTTCTCCATTTCACCAACTATCGGCACTGGAAGCAAGGCATCTGGTTTGATGCTAACATTCACCGACACACGAAGACATCCAGGCTGCATAGGCCTTCCATGTATTTTGTGACTCATCTCTTCCTCATGAGGAAAAACCACACCAAATGCAACCTTGTTGTCTATGCTGTCAACTGCCAGCTCACATAATCGTGGAGCCTACAATTTTTATAAGAGGTCAAAATATAATTTTCAATGTATTGTATTGTTATCTATGCTATCCACTACCACATATGCTGTTTCTTTTACCTCTTTTCCAGAAGGTGGAGGAGGAGGGTCAATAGCAACACATTCACTGTCATCATCATCCAGTACCAATCCTTTCGCAACTGCTGGTTTTAACTTGATTGCTTCAAGCTGATCTTTTTCTGGATGGAAACTTGCTTTGTCGGACAATATTGGTGAGGGACGATTGGTTGCAACATTATTCATCGCCTTTGGCTGAGAAATCTCAAGCATCTGCTTTGTTAACTATAGAGTTAATTATTACAACATTAGAAAAGTAAATGCAAAGGACTGAAATCTTACCAACTCGCCTTGAAGCTTTGCACACTCCTCTTCAACAACATAACAATCCTCCTTCATTTTACTATATTCAGCTTGACTGATAAGGATGAAATCTGGTTGGTGTTTAGCCTAAAATCCAAGATAATAAGCCAAAAAGACTTACTTAAACAAGACAAATGATAACAACTTCATATATTATATGAACCTACCATCCACTGGCTTAAGACCTGTTCTGCAATGTTAACTCCACCAAGAAATGGATTCACATTAAGGATTCCACCAACTGAAGCAGTTGCGAACCATGAGGAGTATTCCAGACTCTGATTCACTAGGTTTTCAGCCGATATCCCATTCCATATATCATCATCCTGACCTTCCCAAATTCCACGCATCGTCTGTGGAGGATCACTGGGAACTCGACACGGGAAACCAAATTGCCGTAGACATCTCTCTCCAAGATAGTATTCCCAAGTTTCAATGCTCCGGAATGGAATCCTTTTCTTCGAAAGATTGATAGTGGATGCCATGGCACCAGAGATATATTCTGCACTGGCCAAGTAAGGTTCCCAGGTCACCTGAAAAAATAAAGTGAATTTTAAATATGCAATATACTAGAAGTAAACAACAGATGAAAAATGGTTAGCTCACCAACCTCGGACTCCTCAACGAAATTTAGTTGGCAGCGCGAAGCAAGAAACTGTGGACCAAAAAAGTGTGGAGAGTCGTTTTCACTACATTTTTTTGGACATATCCAACGCCTTGCCCTAGGGAAGACATTGCCTTCAATGTGCTTTGGACGATTGATATCTAAATACTCAAAAGCCCAGTACTGGAGCAAGAAAAGAGAATGAAATTGACATACGATATTAAATGCAACAAAACCTTCTACACCCCCCCCCCCCCCAAAAAAAAAAGTAGACAATATCTTATCTTTGACCATAAAAATCACAGTTAATACAGGGAAAAGACAACATGTACCGGAAGAAACTGCCAGAACGCTGTAAAAGCTCCTATCTCTGCAGTGACCTTTCTTCTCATTCCACGAAGAAAGGCTGAATATGTGATTCCCCCCCAATCATAAGTTCCCACTTCATCAATTCTTTCCAGACACTCTACGAGCTTATGACTAATCAATGAACGGTTGTTGTTAAAGAAACAACTACTAACAACATAAAGGAACAACCGGCGGAAAACTTTTTCCTTTGCGTCATCAGTTGGCGGGTTTTCCTTCACTTCATCCGAGGTAGGTACAATCGCACTCAAGATGATCTTGCCTTCCTTTTCAGCTCCAGGTTTCCCAAGAAGATACAGGGCTCTATCTATCGAGAATTTGGTGTCGACTCCTATGCATTGACCTCCAAAACGGAGGCCAGTGACCATGGTCCAGTCCAAAGGAGTTGGACAAATCTCGCCACATGGTAAGTGTAGGGTGTTTGTTTCACTGAACCACCTCTCCATCAAAGCCAAACTGTATGCTACTGGTATATCCACTGGTTCAATTTTGAGAAAATCTCCAAAACCAGCGGCTATAAACAGTGCCTTGTACTCATCATGTGAGTCATGATATAACTCTACTGCAGTAGGCCAAGCACCTCGACGATTAAGATTTTGTGTAGGGGGACCCTGCACGTTAAAACGACAATAATTATGTTTTTACTTCAAAAAGGAAAAGTGATGGACAAGAAGGATAAAAACAGATAGCACTATGCCTTACCCGTCCCGCTCTAGCATACGCCGAGAGGTGATTCCCTAAATCATGGAGAAGTGTTGTGTCAGGGATGCTTCTTTCTGCAGGTGTTAGGTCTCTTTCAAAAACTGATATTCTCCTTTGCCTTGGAGGCATAGCATTCTCCTCATCTATTCCAGGCTCTCCATCATCTGTATCATGTGTCCTCCTTTGCATTCTACGCTTACTATTTCTCCGACTTGTAGTAGGTTCAACAGCTGATGTAGACGGTATCATCTCCTGCATTCTGCGCCTAGTATTGCCCTCATTTGTATCTTGTTCCACAGCTACTGTAGGAAGTGTCCTCCTTTGCTTTCTAGGCTTAGTGTCACTCACACCAGCATCTTTATTAGATGTAGCCGAGCTAGTTCCATCATCTGTATCAGGTGTCCTCCTTTGCATTCTACGCTTGCTATTTCTCCCACTTGTAGTAGGTTCAACAGCTGATGTAGAGGGTATCCTCTCCTGCCTTCTGCGCCTAGTATTGCCCTCATTTGTATTTTGTTCTACAGCTACAGGAAGTGTCCCCCTTTGCTTTCTAGGCCTAGTGTCACTCACACCAGTATCTTTATTAGATGTAGGTGAGCTAGTGTTTATACTCGATCGTCTCCGAGTCCCTCCTTGTCTTCCTGTAGGTTCAGTATAATTCATAAGAAAAGGAGCAGAAGTTGGCAAGAATAAAAAGGAACATAAGTACCAGTAGAAGGTTGCTGAACACTATTACCACGCTCACAATCATTTACGGTACTTGCAGAAGAAGACATGATTCTGTGAAAGAGGAAGAGTTCAAGATCAATTAAACATAATCTGAGAGAAATCAAAGCACACCAAATGTTTATATATATATATATATATATATATATATATATATATATATAAAATGCCATCCGAGAATGTAGCTACTTGGCATGACTGTCTATGTAAGTAGATCGTTATTGTTATCAATCTTTGTTCTCATTTCTCTATTTTTGATGTATATAGTAAATGGTAAAGTTGGACCTCTGACCCCATCATTCTTCAAGATTTCATGGTAGCCGATAACGACCACCACTGGTATAATAAGGTCCCTCTTCAAATCCTAAACTTTCTTAATTTTTTCCTACCACAATTGTCACTTGTCAGTTAAGTAATAAATTGCCATATCTGGCCAAAAAAATAGAAAAAAAAAAAAAGAAAAAGAAAAGGAGAAGTCATAATCTTACTGTCTCTATGACGGTTGACCAGATGTACAGAAGTAAATTTTGCAAAAATCATGACAATCAAGAACTTTCTGAGTTCTTCATTACACTTCCCACATTACGTAATGTAAATTCCTTTCTTTATGAAGGCAATCAATCAGGCTTGAAATGTAGTTTACAATAATCAATCTCAATAAAAAAGAGCTTTACATTTGAAACGGCAAATTCTGTTACCGAAAAAGGTTCTTCAAAATTTTTATGTCTAAACGACGCGATACTGAGAGAAGAATATAAAGATTTAGATCTAGGGTACTAATTATTGACTAGATATCTTATTCCTGCTGAAAGTAGATGGTAGCGTTGCTCTATTGATCTTGAACAAAAATTTCATAAAGAATCACCATTAAGACATAGAATTCACAGAAATTATTAGTTTTTACTAGATCTGATACAACAGATGCAAGATGCTAGATCTGATACAATAGATGCAAGAGAAAGTGGAAATCACCTTTGAAGTTCGGAAATAACGATGGTGGTAGGATTTCTTAGATTCACCGTGACTCGGTTCAAGTCGCCGCTGCTGCCGCTGCTTTACTGCAAACAATGTTATACTCACCCTGATTAGTGGCTCCAACGACATATAAATTTTTTATAAAAACCCTTTTATTATGTCTTGGACACGGTGTGTACAAAATGGCATATTGCAAACCTTGTCGACGTGTCAGGTCCTAAAATAATCTAATAAACAAAAAAAGGAAATATTTAAGTTCTTAGTACTCCTTTTAATTAATTTATATATAAAATATAAGGGAAAAAGCATAAATTTGTTCCTAAGCTCTTGATATTAGAAATCTAACCTTCGAGTCTTATGGATTACTTTTTCTCAAGTAATACACATCATACTTACTGAAAAAAGTAATGTTAATTAGTTATAATTGTTAACTTTAAACAAACATTCATCACAATTTCAAGAGTCAATAATCACATGTTGCATCGATCAATCATATTTCCATCAAGATACAGCAACAACATCAGTTGGCAAGGTTAGTTCAGTTATATGCCATTGATTGAAAACAAAATCAAAATTAGATATTCATTTGTCAAAATGTCAGCATAAGTTTGGCACCGTATCTGACTATTGCAACTCTAGTATCGACTTATCAACTCTAGTATAGACTTTGATGCATTACTTATTCTATATATAGGATTTTTCCACATGTAATGAACACATCTGAATATACAAATTCTCCTCTATCTCTATTCTCCTAACTTGTGACATGGTATCAGAGCAGGCCTTAATATAAGAAGAGGGAGTTCATCAGAGGGCTCCTTGTTTTCAAGAAAATAGAGACCCCGTACAAGAAATCAGAAAATCGAAACCTACCGAAACAAAAATACAAATATACCACCAAACCAGGCTCATCAACACGATCTACCAGAATTTTTCGGACTGAAAACCAAGGTTACACGCGCCCTCACGCGCCGCCTCACACGCGGCAGGTCGCCACCACGCGCGCCACGTGCCGGCGCATGAGCTTACTTCCGGTCAGGCGGTGGTTCTTCAGGCAATGTTGATCGCCTCTTCTAGCCCAGTCCTTTCGTGGTAACACCTTCTCCATTTAGTACAATTGATACAAATCATATATATACACGTATATATATATATATATATATATATATATATTGTTCAGAATTGTTATAAGTACTCTAAGAATCTGGAAATCATTCTCTTCAAAGTTAGTAATGTTATCTCGCCAAAATATAGAATCTTTGGTGCTCAGATGGTAGACCTCGGATTGCTGCAAGTTGTTCAGAATTTGAAAGCGCAAGCATGGAGTAACGAGGATCTGTTGCTTTAACAAACAACTCGGTTCTAATTGTTTAATCTGTTATTGGGCTAGCATGCTATTATTTGTTAATGGGCTTCTTTGTTATTGGGTCTTATATACATTAACTGGGCCAAGAATTAAAACACTTCCAAATTTAGCATAAATTTGCTAAATTGATATTGATTTAGTTCAAGTTAAGACTTGACTATAATTGTTGAATAATTATCTTTCGGGTATTTTATTCCGGATTTATTTAGCATGATGAAAGAGGATTTTTCTGGAACTCACTCCGGCCTAACTGTTTCGGACCTCAAGTTTTTTCGACAGTTGGTTTCTGATATAAAGTTGAAGACTGCAGCCTCATTTGTACCGACAAATACTTTTCATTCGAGTATTTCTTGTCATTCTGTCTCTCACAGTTCACCTAATTCATGGATCATTGACTCGGGAGCGTCAGAACATGACTGGAAATTCCAGTTTACTGCAGTCATATCACTACATTAATAAAACAGAGAGTGTTCGTGTTGCCAATGGAACTCATGTGCCCGTTCACGGATGGGGCACTTCCAACTGTCCTCTATCATTTGTCTTACATGTTCCGTCCTTATCAGTGAATTTATTATCGGTTCATCAAATTACTGAAAATCTTAATTGTTCAGTAACTTTTTTCCCTTATCACTGTGTGTTTCAGGATCTGGTGACAGACAAGGTCCTTGGCAGTGGTAAAGTGGTAGATGGCCTATATATTATGGAAGGGAATTCTGTTTCGCCATCGGCAAGTTATCAAGTTTCATCTAAATCTAATCCCAGTTTCGAGTCCTTGTATCAATGGCATAGACGCTTAGGTCATCCTTCATTTGGTGTTCTGTCGCATCTCTTTCCGAATTTAGCATCAAAATGTAAAAAGGATGAATTTTTTTGTGAACCATGTGAATTAGCAAAACATAAAAGGTCACCTTATTCATTTAGAAATAAGAGAAGTCCTACTCTATTTTCTACTATTCATACTGATGTTTGGGGTCCATTTAGTCATCCTACATATGATGGGTATAGGTGGTTTGTTGTCTTTGTTGATTGTCATTCTCGACTTACTTTTGTATACCTTATTAAACACAAAAATGAAGTATTCGGATGTTTTAAATCCTTTCACCACATGATTCAAACACAATTCAATGCCTCTGTTAAAATTATGAGAAGTGATAATGGTACCGAGTATGCCGGAATGTTTACATCTTATTTGGACACATGGGGTATTATTCATCAAACTACATGTGTTAAAACCTCTCAGCAAAATGGAATTGCTGAAAGGAAAATTGGTCACTTACAACAAGTAGCACAGTCCCTCATATTAACTATGCATGTCCCTAAATATCTTTGGGGTGAGGCAGTCATGACTGCTGCATATCTGATCAACCGTCTCCCTTCAAGTGTACTACAATTCCGAACACCGTTGTCCTTTATTCCTGCACCTTCGTCTCATCCATTGCCTCTTCGGTTATTTGGGAGTGTATGCTTTGTTCATAATCATTCTCCCTCTCGGGATAAACTTGATTCTTGTGCTCTCCGCTGTGTTTTCATTGGTTATACACCAACTCAAAAAGGGTATAAGTGCTATCATCCTCCCTCACATCGCACATATTTCAGTCACGATGTTACTTTCTGGGAGTCTATTTCTTACTTCTCTCCCGGATCCTCCTCCTTGCTTCAGGGGGAGATTAACCGACACAGTCTTGATAGTAAAGCGATAGAGGAGTCTCACAATCTTGATAGTAAAGCGACAGAGGAGTCTCAATTCCTTCCATTCATCAATGTGCCAAACAGTAGCCCAAACACATCATCCATCCTCCACTTATGAGTAGAGAGTTGGATGATCTAAATAGATTAAAGGTGTTAGGCGTTGTTCCACATCAGTTGTCGGAGAGGCAGATAGCTAGTTTATAAGCAGCCAGATTAACTCCATTAGTATGAGGCCTTTTGGGAGCTACCCAAAAACAAATCCGTGCGGGCTCGGCCCAAAGCGGACAATAACATACTTATGTGGAGTTTAAGGCCTGTTTAGCAAGCCCAACAAGTGGTATTAGAGCTCCAGGATGTAACGGTCCAGAACAATCTCAATGGGTTCCAGAATGGATCCAGGAAGAGGCAGATGGGCTATCCCAGGTTGGGTTTAAGAGGGAGTAGATGGACCTTCCAGTGGGCCCAGGGGGAGCCAGATGGCCAGGAACTTCCAGTATGGGTCAAGGGGAACAGATCACACAGAATGGTGGCAGATTTGGCAGGTGTCAAGCCTGATGTGTAAAAGGGGAGATTGTTAGGAGTTGTTCCACATCAGTTGTGGGAGAGGCAGATAGCTAGTTTATAAGCAGCCAGATTAACTCCATTAGTATGAGGCCTTTTGGGAGCTACCCAAAAACAAATCCGTGCGGGCTCGGCCCAAAGCGGACAATAATATACTAATGTGGAGTTTAAGGCCTGTTTAGCAAGCCCAACAAAAGGGGCCAGATTTGATCACATATTCTAGACGGAAAAATAATGATATAAAAACTTTACCACCTCCAGAGACTTCTGACCTCGAGGCAGATCCTACAGCTCCTACAATTGAGCCTGATAACGGTAACACTCTTGATCCTACTCTTAATCTTCCTATTGCTTTTAGAAAGGGTGTACGTTCTTGTACTAACCACCCGATCTCAAACTGTGTGTCCTATAATGCATTATCTCCTTCTTCACTTGCTTTTGTGTCATCCTTGTCTAGTGTTTCTGTCCCTCATACTTGGCAGGAAGCTTTATGTGATCCTAAATGGAAAGATGCTATGATTGAGGAAATGAATGCATTAAAACATAATAACACTTGGGAGTTGACTCATCTTCCTGCTGAAAGGAATGTAGTAGGATGCAAATGGGTGTTCACTGTGAAGCAAAAACCTAATGGGCTGGTTGATAGGTACAAAGCAAGACTTGTGGCAAAAGGGTATACTCAATCTTACGGGATTGATTATCAGGAAACTTTTGCTCCAGTAGCAAAGATGGCGCCTATTCGAATCTTAATATCATGTGCAGCAAATCTTGGTTGGGAACTTCAACAGTTGGATGTGAAAAATGCATTCTTACACGGAGACCTGAAAGAAGAAATCTACATGGATATTCCACCTGGTTTTTCTACAGATGTGACCATTGGGAAAGTATGCAAGTTAAAGAAGACTATTTATGGATTGAAACAGTCTCCAAGGGATTGGTTTGGCAAATTTCAGAGAACGGTAGTTAAATTTGGCTACAAACAGAGCAACTCGGATAACACCATGTTCGTGAAAAGACGAGGTGTAAAGATCACAGTGTTGATTGTTTATGTCGAATATTGTGATCACCGGCAACGACACATGTGAGATTACAAATGTTAAACAGAGACTTGCCTCTGAATTTGAGATGAAAGACTTGGGAAAACTACGGTATTTCCTTGGCATTGAAGTCTCCAGAAGTCCGGGTGGTATCTTCCTTTCACAACGGAAGTATACACTTGATCTTTTAAATGAAACAGGGATGTTGGGATGCAGACCTGCAGATTCTCCTATAGAAGCAAATCATAAGCTTTGTGGAGATGCTGGTGAAATTGTTGATAGATCCCAATATCAAAGATTAGTTGGACGACTAATCTACCTCGCACACACAAGGCCAAATATATCATATGCAGTGGGAGTTGTGAGCAGGTACATGCATGATCCACGCCAACCTCATTTGGATGCAGTTTATATGATATTAAGGTATCTTAAAGCTGCTCCCGGAAAAGGAGTGATGTTTACTAAAAACAATCATCTTGGGGTTGAGAGCTATACAGATGCAGATTGGGCTGGATGTCTAGATGATAGACGTTCCACTTCAGGATACTGTACATTTGTGGGAGGTAACCTAGTTACTTGGCGAAGTAAGAAGCAACCAGTAGTTGCATTATCTAGTGCTGAAGCAGAATACAGAGCTATGGCTCGAGGAGTGCGGGAACTACTATGGGTTAGATTGTTGCTTATAGAATTAGGACTTGCATTACCCACTCCGATGAAGCTGCATTGTGATAACAAAGCAGCAATTGCCATTGCACATGATCCAGTTCAACATGATCGAACCAAACATATCGAGATTGATCGACACTTTATTAAAGAGAAGATCAATAATGATATCATTAGTATTCAATTTATAAGATCAGAAGATCAAGTAGCTGATGTGCTAACCAAGGGATTTGGAAGAAAAATGCTACATCCACTTATTGGCAAGTTGGGCATGAGTGATATATGCATCAACTTGAGGGGGAGTGTCAAAATGTTAGCATAAGTTTGGCACCGTATCTGACTATTGCAACTCTAGTATAGACTTATCAACTCTAGTATAGACTTTGGTGCATTACTTATTCTATATATAGGATTTTTCCACATGTAATGAACACATCTGAATATACAAATTCTCCTCTATCTCTATTCTCCTAACTTGTGACATCATTCTTTCTTCTCCTCTTCTTACACGATCACTCTCTAGATTATCCTCCATCATTTCTAATAAATTATCAGAACGATACTAGGAATGTACTATTCATTTATATCACTAAAGATAGAATAACTCCGAGAAACTCTTTTACGATGCCAAGCCAAATTGCTTTGAAATCAACATTTATGTTAACAGTACCGACCAAAATTACAAACCAAAGAATCAATCAAGTTATTTAAAAATTCGTGTGCAATAAAGAAGTATTAAAAAAATACAAAACGCCATATTTTTCTGAATATTGTCTATAAAGAGAAATGAATTAAACAATGGTAAGTGATATTTTAAAGAGAATAAGCAGGGTTCTGCACCAGAATCTGCACTAAAAATGCAGGTGATATAGCAGTACTGTGTTCTGTTGCTGAACACTACACTTATTCATAGATACATGGATAAATACACACATAACCATTTCTATTCACAGACACATACTTGCAGAGTTGAGCACAATTGAAAATGTTCTCAGATATAATATATATTCGCATATGCGCAAACACTATATTCTGCTGCAGAACATAGTTTTTTGGATGTGTAAAAAATTATGTTAAACCATAGAACACGGAGTTTTTCATAAATAGTACATTCGGTTGCAAATCTTTTGTTAAGATATTTAGAGTGACTCTTTGAATCAAATTGATTGAAATATCTCCTATAGTTCCACAGCAATAATACAGTAATCTGATGCTGAACGCTGTTATTATAGCTATATTTAGTACAAAACAAAGTGTGTTCTGCTGCAGAACCCTGGTATCTCGGGGAATGAACCCGAGAATCCTTTTTCTTTATTTTAAATATATATACAAACATGCATGTGCACCTTATCATCTATGAAATCAGCCTAGAAATGAGCTATGGCTAGTGGAAAAGGTCACATCAACTAATAATCAGATTCTCCCTTAATTGCACATACTTTTTCTTATATATATGCCTGTACTTCAGAAGCCGAGTGCTTTTATTGGACAAATATATCTATAAAATAGGGTTTGATTCAAATGAGAACCACTATCTAAAAGAGAACCGGAGATCCATTAATAATTGTCGGATCAGTATTTAATTAATGGTTAAGATTTTTTCCTCAGAGACAATTAATGTAGAATATTCATAAATCAATGAAAAAGGTAACTAACTAATTGTAAGATTTTTTCAAAAATACACAACATTATTTGTATGTTTCTTCTTCTATGTATCTTGTATCTGTACGTGTCTTCTTACACATAATATTACTTACTTCTACTCGTTCAACACTTGAACTTTGAATGTTATGGAACTGAAACTAAAAGTTCATGTTAGTGCAAATACGTAAGTTCATACGCAAAACGTACTTATTTATATTAAATTATATAAGTTCCGCACATGAACTTTGAAAGTTCTATATTTAAACGTGTTTGTCGTACATGTGAATTCGGTAATCTAGAAAGTTCATGTGTAGAACATGTACTGCAAATATGTAAGTTCATACGCATAACGTATTTATTTTTATTGAATTAAATAAGTTTCGCACATGAACTTTAAAAGTTCTACATTTGAACTTCCCTATATTTTAAATTTGAACTTGGAAATTGATGACATCCAATCTTGATTATTGATTTTACAACGTGATTCTTGGAAGATATGAAATTGTGCATTATTTAAATTTTTGGGAAAAATATTGATAGAGATTCACTACAAATTTTGCTGATTTCTTTCCTCTTTTAATTGATAAATTTAATCTATATTATAAATAGGGTGAGTGTATCTTTATTATATTTATGTAAAGTGATTATACTTAGGAACCGGTTCTTAGGTTCTCAGTTTAAAGTGGTTCTCCATAGAGAGGCCAAGGTTCAAGAGAGAAACCTCTAAAGAAGAGAACCGAGAGAACCACTTTAAAACATTAATTTTAAAATTGAAAAAAAAAATATCTCTATTGCGATTCCAAAAAATCAATTACAAACCTAAGAACCATGGACAACCACTCTAAGCTGAGAACCTAAGAACCAGTTCTTAAATACAATAAAAGTACACTGTACATAAATATAATAAAGATACACTTACCATATTTGTAATATATGTTAAATTTGTAGATTACAAACATGAAAGAAATCAGCAAAATTTGTAGTGAATCTCTAACAATTTTTTCCTAAAAATTTAAATAATGCACAATTTCATATCTTCCAAGAATCACGTAATAAAATTAATAATCAAAATTGGATATCATCAATTTCCAAGTTCAAAATTAAAATATAAGGAAGCAAATGTAGAACTTTTGAAGTTCATGTCTGAACTTATTTAATTCAATGAAAATAAATATGTTCAGCGTATGAACTAACATATTTGCACCACATGTTCTACACATGAACGTTCTAGATCTCCGAATTCACATGTAAGACATAAATACATTTAAATGTAGAACTTTAAAGTTCATGTGCATAATTTAATAGAAAGAAGTAAGTTCTGCGTATGAACTTACATATTTATTTTTACGCAAATATGTAAGTTCATACGCAGAACATATTTATTTTTATTGAATTTTCTTACTCAAAATTGTGGGATGCAAAGTGCACAAACTAAAACAAACGAACCCTAAGTGCAATAATGTTAAACCAAAGGGATGCAAAATGCATTTTAGTCTATAAGGTAATATATATATATAGAGTTGCACTCTAGAACAATAAAGAACACCATCATAATACTTTATTTTTCATAAAAAATGATATGTAATGATAAGAATCACCAATTTTGATAACAATTAATCTTAACATATCGAATCTAACGTAGAATCTCATCTAAATTTAAAAATCAAATGTTACATAGAATCCAGTATAGAATCCACTATGCAATCTTATATATATTTTTGTATCAACAAAAATATGTGTAATCATGTTATATTTGATCCCAATTTTTTGTTAGATTTTATTTTTATTCATAAAAAATCATTTTTGATGTAAAAATTAGAATCTAAATACGATTAAGATTCTATGGTGTTCTTTATATAAGGGTGTTCTTCATGGAGCAATGACCTATATTATATATATACAAGTTAAAATTTTAAAAGGATGCAATACGTTGTGATATATAAGCATTGGATGTATAATGTCAAAGTTTATAGTATTGGATCAAAGTGACATATAACACAAGTTTTGAGATGCAAACTTCAATATAATCCTTGCTATTTACGCTATTGATATTAATTCGTAAGAAGCTAACACTACTATTAATTCTACGAAAACAACCGGTGTAGTATAGAAGTTGTTGGCTAATATAAGACGATCATTGGTATACAGTGTTCCATAACGAATGTAACTTTGAACAGTGACAAACGCAGAATTTCTTTTAGAGGGGTCCAAAGAGTAGCTAAAAAACTTTACCAAACCTAACTTCATGTTCGGACGGTCCATAACGAATATAACTTTGAACAGTGACAAACCCAGAATTTCTTTTAGAGGGGTCCAAAGAGTAATTAAAAAACTTTACCAAACCTAAACTTCATATTCGGACGGATATACAATTGCACCTTTATGATTTGACAAGCAAATAAAGAACAAGTCCCGACGAAAAGCAAAAGCCTGAACTAATATACTAACATTTTAAGAGAAGTTAAGGTCACTTACCAGTTTCTAGGCCCTCTTCACACCCGCACAAAACATACAATTCACAGAAATCCAGTAAGCCTGGAGACTCAGCAACACCCATAGCTATGGGCCTTTCTAGTCTCTCTATCTGTTCTCTTGAATGTATTGACCTCCTTATGCATACAAATAATCTTCTTATTAATATGGCCACAAGTGGAAGATGGTTGAAAAGGCTGATTGAACTGTACTGTGCCCATGCCTAGATTTCATCATTTCTCCCTGGAAGTCTATTAACCGTCAGTGTACTAACAAGTAATTTAGAGAAGTGATGGGCTATACATCGTACTAAACTATTTTCACATTTAAGATCAAAACCAAAGAATGCATTTATATCACCAGCCTCACGATTCCCACGTAAAAAGTGAACACTCTTAGGATATCAAATAACATATAGCATCAGAAAAGGGTAACGCTACAAAGTGATATCAGGTACTGGAATTATCAAGGTAGAAACTTGCCTTTAACGCAAGAAGCAAAGCATTCGTCTCCAAGATGTGTTGTCCCTGATCATCATAATCACCGGGAAATAAATAATCAGTGTAACTGGAAAATGAAACTATAGACATTAAGCACTCACTATGGAAAGAAGGAAAACAAATCTCGTCATTCCAATTCATAATTCGAGTATGACTGTCAATAGTATAAATAGAATTTGATGTGCCGGGTTTGGTTGGTTGCCCGAAGGGCTATCTGATCCGATCAACTGCGTTTAGGGACGAAGCTAGATTACAACTTCTGGGGCCAATTCAAACTAAGGATAAAATATATTTCACATATATTAAAATATAAAATTACTTTAATATAAATCAAAGTAGCGCTCTACGTTCTTCTAAAACCCAAAATTCGATCCTAACATTTTTGGCTATTTCCAAGTCCTGAGATAGTGAGATGACCTGACTTGAGAAGGTCAATAGTCAAAGGCACAAAGCCAGTCAGTGTATATGTTTAATAATAGTATTATTATAATTATATATAATTCATAAATCACTATTTTGGGTCTGAACTTGGGATGAGCAAAAAAGCAACCACCTGAACCAAAATCGAAACCACCAAAACAATCGCCCTATTGGTTTTTGATTTGTTTACCAATTTAAAAGTTAGGAACCTTTCTTACTTGGTTCGGTTTTGGTTTTAAACAAAATCAAACCGAATAAACCCGAACCGCACCAATCTAATCTACAAGTAGAAATATTAATATAATTACACAGATTATACATGGGTAGTGATTATTAAATTAGAAGACGGAGATGGCATCTCTTGACTGAACACACAACTAACACGGTCATAAACTAGAAGTGCTGGTAGTTACATTCTGGTCCTAATACCAGATTATATCCTTGAAACAAGCTGAACAAATGTTAGGATACAACAAAATATTGTCCTAGACATGTTTCATGAAGCAGAGAAGGTCAATTAAACATATCACTATGCACAATCAAACAAAACTATTACTTATTATTATGATTCAGTTGGTCCTATTCCTATAGTTAAGAGAATATACAGAACATACCTGCAGTCTGCAGAAACATCACCGACATGACCAACACAACACATGTAGTTCATTGTAGGTATATACATACATACAATTCAACATTACATGTATATGCAGCAGGCATAATGAGCTAGTTATTAAATGATCGGAAATATGACCTGACCTAATCCGTTTAGAGTTACAGAATTAATAATTGGATGGATGCTCACTAGTTTTATTTTGATTTCGGTTTGATTTTTTTTTTTAAAAAATAAACTTTTTAATATTTAACTTAAAATAATTTATTTTATAATTTAATCAATTATTTCTTAAAATTAAATATATAAATAGAATTATATTAATTTTGTTGATCAAAATTGATCATTTTAACTATTAAAGCAATTAGATGTTCATCTACCAATTTGTCATATTTGGGTAGAGTAGTAAACGAGTGCAAGAATCTTTTGTTATTTTTAAAACAATGTAATGTTAGGTTAAATAATTTTGTTAAACATTCTGCGAACAGAGTTGCTTACTGCATAGCGAGAAGCTCTAGTTCATTAGCTGAGCATATTTGAAATAGAGGAAATGTTCATCCTCCAGAGCTATTTCATGTAATGTTAGAAGATTTGAAGTATTAATGAAATTTTTCTTTCCTGAGAAAAAAAGTTAAATGAAACTAAAATTATGAAATGAAACGAGTATATTAATATACTAATCTTATTTATTATGAAAACATACCGTTCAAATATGATTCACCATGATTAAATGAATTTGAATAATTGAATTTTTTTTAACTTTTTAAAGATTACTGAAAATTTGTGTATAATTAAATGACAAGAGAGAGTTTTATAAGATTGGGAGCGAAAAATGGAATAATACTTTAAAATTAAGGGTTTTGTTTTTTGATTTAATCATCTGCTATTTTCAACTATTACTTTTATTAAGAAAATAATAAGATATAAGATGGGCAAAAAGTATGAACATAAAAAGTCTATCCTAGAAATATAAATTCCGGGTCAATTTTCGTTAAAACTCTACTGATAAGTGATAAGTAATAAACTAAGAAAAAGAGAGAGGAGGCATAATTAATAAAAAAAACATTCACATATATCTTGAGAATTTTTACTAGCTTCGAATGCTTACTTAAACTACAAAAAGAAAAGAAAAAGGTTAATGATCCTACTTATGTCTGGAAAAAACTGACTATGATGCATAAGTTAATGTTGAGTTGCAGCACTTGATTTGAGTCGGCTGACCATGGCTCAATACTGAAGCTTTTCACATTCTTCCCAGCCCCTTTTAGCACCGGTTCTAACCATGCCCGACCCCAAAGAGGCTCATAACTCTCCTCCAGCTTGAGACTGGAATGTAACACAAAATTATCTGGTCATCCTATTCTAGGATAAATATTAATGATCACAAAATAGGAAGTAAATGCGAATAATGATTGAAATCTTACCAACTCCTGTCGAAGCTTTGCCAACTTCTCTTCAGCAGCATCACGATCCTCCTTCAATTTCTTATATTCAGACTGACTGATAAGGATCAAGTCAGGTCGGTGCTTTGCCTAGAAAAACGAGATAATGAGCTGAGAAAAATCATTCAAACAAGACTTATGGTAACAAGTTTTTATATTCTAACGCACCCTCCAGTCGTCCAAGACCTTTCTCGCAGTGCCAAGTCCACCAAGATATGGGTTCACATTGAGGATACTCCCAACTGAAGCAGTTGCGAACCACGAGGCGTATTCTAGTCTTTCATTGACGAGATTTTCAGCAGATGTCCCATTCCATACATATTTATTATTAACGGGACCTTCCCACTTTCCGTACATCGTCTGTGGAGGATTAGTGGGAACTCGACAGGGAAAACCTAACTGCCGTAGACATCTCTCCCCGAGATAGTACTCCCAGGTGTCGATGCTCCGAAATGCAATCCTTTTCTTCGCAAGATTGATTGTGGACCTCATGGAACGGGAGCTATACTCGGCACTGGCCAAGTAAGGTTGCCAGGTCACCTGAAAATAGAAAGTAAATTTAGAGAAGCATAATTGAAAATACAAGAAGTAAAACACCAGATGACCACAAACCTGGGACTCTTCAACGCATGCCAATTGACAGCGGGAAGCAATAAAGTTTGGACTATAAAAATGTGAAGAGTCGTTTTGGCCAAGACGTTTTAAACAAATCCAACGATTTGCCCTCGGAAAGACATTATTTGCAGGGTCCTTCGGACGATTTATATCCAAGTACTCGAAAGCCCAGAACTGAAACAAGAAAAAAAGATTTGACATTAAACATTAAAGACAACAGAACCTTTCAAACATCCCAAAATGAAGAAAATAAGAAAACTATTATTCCCTTCGTTTCACAGATATTCTCCACATTAATTACAAAAGTGGACAATATCTTATCTTTGACCAGGGAGAATTAATAAAACTACAGGGCAAAGACAACATGTACCGGAAGAAACTGCCAGAACGCTGTTAATGCCCCTATCTCTGCTGTAACCTTTCTTCTCATTCCAGCAAGGAAAGCTGCATATGTCATTGCCCCCCAATCATAATTTCTCACTATATCTATTCTTTCCAGACACTCCACGAGCTTATGACTAATTACGGAACGGTTGTTGTTAAAGAAACAACTACCAACAACATAAAGGAACAATCGTCGAAAAACTTTTTCCTTTACTTCACCAGTTGTCGGTTCATCCTCCAACTCTTCTTCTTTAGGTTTAATTTTACTTAAGCCAATCTTATTGTCCACGATAACATCTTCGCCGACTCCAAGAAGTTCTAGGGCTCTTTCCATAGTGATGGTATTGTTTCCTAAGCTTCGACCTCCAAAAGGTACACCAGTCACCATTGTCCAGTCAACAGGAGTTGGACCGATCTCACAGCTGGGTAAGTGGAGGGTATTTGTCTTACCAAACCATCTCTCCAACAAGGCCAAACTATATGCTACTGGAACCTCCATTGGTTCGATCTTAAGAAAGTCTCCAAAACCAGCGGCTATAAACAGTTCCTTGTATTGATCATTTGCCTTACGATACAGTTGTATTGCATTACACCAAGCACCTCGACAGTAAAGATTTTGTGTAGGCGGCCCCTGCACGTTGCAACAACAATAATTATGTTTCTACTTCAGAAAGGCAAAGTAATGGACAAGAAGGAACATAAAAGGATATGCCTTACCCGTCCTACTCTAGCATAGGCTGAGAGGTGATACCCCAAATCATTGAGAAGTGTTGTGTCAGGGATGGCCCTCTCTGCAGGCGTCAGGTCCCTTTCAAAAACCTGTTTCCTCCTTCGCCCTATAAGCATAGTATTCTCCGCATCTGTGCCAGGCTCTTTGTCAGTTGTAGCAGGTCTCCTCTTTGCCCTTGTAGGCATAGCATTCTCCGCATCTGTGCCAGGCTCTCCATCAGCTGTAGCAGGCCTCCTCAGAATTATACGCTGTGTATTTCCCCGACTTGTCTTAAGTTCTACAGCAGGGGGTGTCCTCTGCCTTTTATCCATGGTATTTCCCTCATTTGTATTCTGTTCTACAACCCCTGCAGGGACTGTCCTCCTTTTCTTGGTAGGCCTAATATCACCTGCACCAGTTTCTACAACAGGTGTAGGGGAGCCAGAATTTATACGTGATCTTCTTTGAGCCCCTTGTTGTGTTCCTGTAGTTTCTATAGGTTTCGTATTACTTAAAAGTAAAGGAACAACAAAAGTTGGCAAAAAAAAAAAGGAACACAAGAAGTACCAGTAGAAGTTTGCTGAACACAATCACCACGCTCACAATCATTTACGATGGCAGAAGACATGATTCTGTGACAGAGGAGAAGTTCAAGATCAATTAAACATAAGCCAAGAGAAATCACAGCACCCCAATTATTGATCTAATTGAAAATACATATATAAGTACATACCTACTTCTATATACATATACTTGATAATTTGCCTATATACATATAGGGTTAGTTCAAATTAGAACTTTTTTAACCAATGTCATCGATGTGAATATAATCAACATCTCATATTTATTTATGCATGAGTGTTCTGCTGCAGAACGTAATGTTTTCTTTGTAAATTATAGAACGCAGTGTTCTTTTGCAGAATATCGTGTTTTTTTTACAAAGTACTTTTTTATATAAAAACAAATTATTTTTTAGTGTGACACGATATTTCCTTCATTCTTATAAAAATATTTACAAAATATAATAATGCAAAAAAAGTAATTAATAATAACATATTCTATATTCTGTAGAAGAACAAAATAGTTCTAAGGTTCTAAGTACTAGTTCTAAGTATAACCTGACCCTCTATATATAAGTAGATCTCTTTGTTATTGCTCTTAGTTCTCACTTTCCTATTTGTACTATTTACTGTCAACGGTAAAACTTGGACTTTTGGCCATATCATTCTTCAAGATTTCAAGGTAGCGAAAAGCCATTATGTCATTGTGCCGACGGCCACTAGTTTAATGTGCTTCCTCGTCAGATCTTAAACTTTCTTCATTTCTTTCTTACAACAATAGTTAGTTAAATATTTGAACTTCCATATTTGAACAAAAAAAAAAAGGAAAATCAGAATCTAACTATCTCTTTAATGGCTTACCAAAGACACAGTGTATTTAGCAATCAAGTTTGTAAAGATAATGACATTCAACGAGTTTCCGATTTCTACACGGAATTCCCACTCATTATGTAATGAAAACTCTTTCTTTATAAAAGCAATCAATAAGCTCAAAAAGTAGGTTACTTAGAGACCTGGTTTAGTTATGTATTCTGTATTTACATACTTTCTATGGAAATAAAGAGTTCTACTTCACCTAGTGGCCTTTGACCCATTGATATTGCCCTTCCACTTTATGGGAGGCTAAGGGAACGAAACATGCCTGGGTCTTAATCATCGCAAATATAATTCTACTTTTGTAGTTAATAATTTCTCGTCACACACAAGAAAAATGCATCTTCACTCACATAGACATAACTTTCTTAAATATTAAATCTCAATAAAAGGGGCTTTAGATGAAGAAAAGCAAATTTTATTACCAAAAAGGGTTTTCAAAACATCTATGTCAAAATGACGGTACTATGAAAAGATATAAGCACATTTAGATATAGATCTAGGGTTTTGAATTAGTGAATAGATATCTTAATTCTGCTGAAAGCAGATGGTTACAAGAAACAAATTCAATGCACCATTGATATTAAACAAAGATTTGACAAAATAATCACCATAGCGACATAAAATTCACATAGGATATAGTTTTAAAGCTAGATCTGATACAAAATAAGTAAAAGAAGTGGAAATTACCTTTGAAGTTCTGAAATAAATAGTGGTAATAAGTTTTTCAAATTCGGGCTTGATTCAAGTTGTCGATGTCGATGTCGCTTCCTCGTTGTCCTTACCCTGACAAGTGGCTCCGACGATCTATAAAAGATGAAAACCCTCTTAATATATCTTAGACGCGGCTTTTACGAAAGGACACAATGTTAAGCGCTAGTAGCTTATACTTCTAGGAAAATTTTGGTCGCCTTCCTTATGGCAACAAAAATTTGAGCCCAAGTTATCATCGGGCCCAAACCTAGGGCCAATTTTAATTCAAATTCCAACCCAGAAATTTGAGCCCATGTATTCACTGGGCCTGAACCTAAGGGCAACCAAAATTCAAATCTTAAACCCAAAAATTTGAGTTCATGTAATCACTAGGCCCAAACGGGGGGCAACCAAATTTCAACTTCAAACCCAGAATTTTGTGTCAAGGTAATCACCAGGCACAAATCTTGGGAGCAACCATAATTCAAATTGCAAATCACGAAATTTGAGTATACGTTATCACTGGTCCCAAACTCGGGGGCAACCAAAAGTCAACCACCCAGACCCCGGAATATTAAGAACTCAGTCAAACTACTCTCTCATCCCCCCTTCGGGATAATGAGGGAGTGGGGGGCAACTAATAGCAGTTCTAAGTTGGATCAAATATAACTCAACCCAATACAAATAAAGGCCCGAGACAAAATAAGAGTCCAAACGTGGACGGGTGGCAACACACCATGGGATGTCTCCTTTACTACAAGCCAAGCTGGTATTAACGGTTGGGCAACTATTCTGCCGACATGCTCCCCAACAACTCCCTCCAGACGAATGAGAAGCCGACACAAGGCAGGTACCACCCCCCCTCCAAATCCTAATCCTTGGCCTATATATAGGACGAGTAAAAGGGGAAAAAGGATCTGAAAAATATTTTGTATATCTCAATTTATTCTACAACCAAATACTTATTTCCGCAGTGGAGTTGTTGCGGAACCATAATCCACCTTTTGGCTTTTGGCATTGTATTGCAGGAACCCAATTATAGCTAAACCCATCTTCCACAAAACCCAAAAAGAAGAAGTCCCAATCCAAAAAACCAAGTTATCAAGAAACGGAGTATATAGTTATGATAGTGATAAGTCGTACTAGTTAAGTCGATTGCTTAATTATTTTCTAAATTGTACCAACTTATCAGATATTAATGAACAAAGAATATAAATTAAGGTGTTATGTTTTGGAACCTAATAGTATTAAGAATATAAATTAGGCTAATACTTTATAATTTGTTATACAATTTAGGTACGTAGAAGAGATACTCTTGAGCTACTCTGTCGGTATACAGTACATAAAGGCTGAGATACACGGTAAGCAAAGTATTCACCTCTAACACAAGAATATAATTATTATGTGAATGTGTGTGATGTGTTATCTGGCACATTCAACATTTAATTATGTGTATGTTCACATGGCAATGAGATAACATTTGTTACCAAGTAGATGACATGAGATCATGCAAATGCTAATAAGTACATGATCACGCATACGCTTACATGAATTATTGGCGAAAAATGCCAAATGAAGTTGTGTAAAGAGGAAACGAGACAAAAAGAATATGTTGTGTAGTGCCACTCCTACGAAAGGCGAGTTTATATAAAGCCTTGTGAAGGCTCATAAGGATAGCATGTTATTCGAATGAATCAATAATGTGTTCAATAAGTTGTAATTTGCCTTTCCATCTTTTTTAAGTTCTACTACTAAGACACGACATAGCAAGGCCACTCTGTTGAACTCAACGTCGCATCTATATGGAAACTATAGAATAAGTTTAACTTTGTTGGTGATGGCACCGAGGGAGGTTCTCATGGGAGATTATATTATAAGCAAGCCTTACAGGCAATGCCTAATCGAATAGTGTGCACAAGATGGGGCCAAAGATGGTACATTCAAATGCATGTTGAGTTGCATATATATGTATGATATGTCATTGCATTTATAATATCTTGTGTTACAAGTAAGAGCAAATGCAAGTAGAAGTTTGACTGAGCTGAAGCAAAGTCGTGCCTATAATAATACAAAATATTGATACTTTTGACCTTATGGGAAGGCCCCATTTTATGTTATGAATACATATTGTATAGTAAGGGCATGTTTTGTTAGGTTGAGATATCTTTTAGCATGGGATAAGGAAAGTCTTGACTTTTATGATTAATACATGTTGGTTTATTATGAGTAAAAAAGGTAATTCCTGTTCAGCTGGACGGAGATTGGCCCTCGAGTGCAAAGGCTGAATCCCGTGAAACCATTTCATAGAAGTTCAGCTGACACATCAAGCATATAGGCATATTCTTTTTTTGGTGTGGATTGTGACACTCCACTCGCCGCCAATGCGGAAGGATGCCGCCGAAAAGAATGGAACGTTGTTTCGCTCTACTGGATCAGATCCCGTATAACAAGCGGATAAAACAAGATCCGTTTTGCATCATATATAAGTGATTCCTTGATTATAAGCAGTGACAATTGCCCTATGAAGACTCGCTTTCGGTACAGCTTTGATGGGTTCCCTTAACCAAGTCACTGCCTATGAGTCGCCGGCTCATTCTTCAATAGGCACACAATTAGAGCCCTAGGCCCCTCCCACTGCTTGGGAGCTTACGGTTTCATGTTCTATTTTACTCCCCGATGGGGGTTCTTTTCACCCTTCCCTCACGGTACTACTTCGCTATCGATCGCCCAAGAGTATTTAGCCTTGCAAGGTGGTCCTTGCTGATTCACACGGGATTCCATGTGCCCCACGCTACTCGGGTTACAGCATAAGCTAGTGATGGTAGTATAGAGTATGGGTGTTGCATCTTTCAAGTTCATAAACACAAACACTAAATTAGTGTCACAAACGAAATTCCTGGATCTAATATATATATACAAGAACAAGCACGCAACTTATCATCTATGAATCTTGCCTACAAACGAGCCATGGCTCGTCGACAAGGTCTCATCAGATGCTCACAGAGTGGCTTCCTATTGGTGTAATTGCACATGAACTTTCCTATGAACATGTTTGTACTTGGGAAGTTGAGTGTTTTTATTGGAGAAATTATCTGTAAAATATTCGTTGTTTATAAATTGCTTGGTTATCAAAATATATCAGCTCAGTATCTCACCAATTTCTCTTCATAATTATTTTTATCCTGTACACTAATCTCTTATCTCTTGTATTTTTTATCATTATCATTTGTTATAGTTGTAGGTTGCTATACTCCTCTATATATACATGTATCCAATTTGATTATTAATACAACGGAATGTAGAATTCTTCTAGCACTCAAAAATGGTATCAAGAACCATTTTGGGACTGTAGCTACCTAGTACTTTTAATTATATACTCCCTCTGTCCCTCTCATTTCTTTACACTTTTCTTTTTGGGATGTCCCTCTCAATTCTTTACATTCCAAAACTTACCCAAAATAATAAAATTTTATAATATAAAAAGTGAATACATCCACTACTTTCCTCTACTAAAATCACTTTATTATATAAAATATTGATTTGTCCCACCACTTTACTCACTTTTCTTATTTTTCTCCACTACTTTACACTTTTTCTTAACCTCCGTGCCCAACTCATTTGTAAACAAATGAAAGGTATGGCTACATCCTATGGTTATTGTCCTAATGTCTACCGTTGCCTCTTCCCTCTTGCCCACGCCCACAATCTTATTTAGATATTCTCATCAACAAGGTCAAATGGACAACTCAGTTCATGGGCATTATTAATGGCACCCGTAAAGCACCCCCTCTTAAACTTTCTTGTCCTATTGTTGGTAGAACTCTACTCACAAATTCGGCCTACGATATACAGTTCCAGAAAAATCATCTCCTCTAATGTAAACATAATATAGCACTTGCAACTTATGTAGAAATATCATTTAGGTTAATGGTAGTCAACTCATGCAATGATTTTATCAAGCGACGTGTGTGCTTTTATACAAGATGTCTGGGGTACACACTATTTAGTCGTCATGAGGACAACGAGAAATAAATTTAGCTTATAGAAGCTAGTAGTGTTTACTGTCTTATACTATCCCTAAATTTTTTCTTTTAAGGGTACCAGATTACTAATACGATCATATCCGAACTATTTTGTTTAAAGTTTTGTTTGCTAACTCTACACTTACATAGTCTAACTATTGAAATTTTATCTCTCGGAACCTAACACTGCTATTAATTATACGAAAGCAACCAGTGTAGCACCACAACATGAAACAAAAGCAATGGTAAGTAGTATCCCATAATATTCTATAAAATTATTGTAACTTTGAACAACATGCTCATAATATATTAATATTTACAGGGGTACAAAGATGAAGTACCAAAGTTACCATCCTAAACTTCAGTTTCTTAATATAAGTCCCAAGTAAGAAGAAGCATCTGACTACTAACTAAATTCTATTACTCCCAAAAAAAACTAACAATGTAAGTAAAACAAAGGTCACTTACCCCAACGGTGATAATGCCAGGCCCTCTGGCATTGTGTCCCAAAGCTTCCAAGCTATCATTTTCTGTGGGTCAGATCTGCAGAAAGCATACAATTTTACCGAAAGCACTCGAGCAAATCTGAAAGCAGCAGATGAACTAAGAAAACATACCACAGCAAATCTATAGTGACTAGAGAGATCTAGCATCCATGGTAATGAACCTTTCTAGTCTCTGTTCGATATAATGACCTCGCTACACATCCATGCATACAGATAATCTTCTTAATAATAAGGGCCTCATGTGGAAGATAGTTAAAAAGCTGTTTAAACCGCTCCCATGCCCAGATTCCATCATTTTCTCGCTGAAAGTCCATTACCCTCATCGCATTAGTAAGTACTGTAGCTGATCCTTGGTCCATGACTAACTATAGTGATGTAAAATCTAAATGAAAGCATATTTAAGTTGAATAAATCAGTAACATAATCAGGGTAGTTTGGCAAAACAACTACAGTAATAATTTGTTACTACTAAAAATTTCACAAAAACCCGGGAGAAAAACCTAATGTATCTTGTAAAAAATTAAAGGGGAAAGAGGGTAGTTGGAGCACTAGGTTGTAAAATGAACTACACAACAGTCCAGGTACTCTGTGTTATTGTCATCAAGACACTAATAGGCATGATACAATCTCTACACAAATTCAAAATATTATTCTAAAAGGGTACAAGAAATATATACATGAATAAGTAGAGAATCAGTACACATACCTGTAGAAAACTCTCCCAAAAGTAAACATATTTGTTCTGATTGTTGTTCTTTCAACAACAAATGATTTATCAGGCAATCGCAAAACAGGGTCGTTTGTGTCTGTGAGTACATATTTGTAAATTGAATGAATATCCCCTATCCATTCAGACAATTCGTAGGAGTTGGGTACACTGGACTGAAACCTGGACTTTTTTCTTCATTTTTTTCAAATAAAAGTACTTAAGCTTTCATTAGAATCTAACAATTAAAACATCGGAGATTAATTCCGGAGCAGTAACGGAATAGGCACAGGATTAATATTTTATTAAATTTTATTATCAGTATTTATTAAAAGTAATTAGTTATTGAATTATAAATGGTACTGTGGTAAATTAATAACATGTGCAGCTTATGTGATAATTTTTTATCCATTACCAGGTTCTAACGTCAAAAGATTAATTTAATTATAGTTATGATCTTATACCAAAATTGTATATATCGCACGCTAATATTGCGGGAAATATAAAATATTAAGTAGAAATATGGTGATTTTTGACATTTAAATATTGGAATTATATTTTGTAACACGTTTTCTGGTGTAACAACTTTCTGTGTAATATTTCGTATTACTCATATTTATGCTTACAACGTTACTTTTTATTCATTTTAAGTATCAAAAATTGTACAAATTTACCTTTGTTGATCTATGGATTTACTCAATTAACTCGAGCCTCAGACCTATTTGGATTGGGGGTGGGGAGGGATTGGGTTGGGTTGCGAGGGGTTGAGCAAAATTTTGTTTGGGAAAATTTAAAAGAGAAAGGGTTGGGTTTAAGGGTTTTGAAGGAGAATTGGGAGGGGTACAATTTGAATTACATTGGATCAATTTTTCAGCACCTCAAATCGAGTAAATTACCAAAATAATCATATTTGAGCATGTTTGGCCCTATTTACCGATCTAATACGGCGTTTCGTGTGAAGTATCAATGGTTAATACGGTGTTTCGTGTACCGTATCAGCAGCTAATACGGCGTTTGGTGTGCCGTATCAGCGTTGATACTTCACACGAAATGCTGTATCAATGTTGATACTCTTACTGGCCCCGCCAGGGGTACTGAACTTTAACCTAATACGTTACACCAAACGTCGTATCTCGATGTTGCGGCACATGAAACACCGTATTAGATGATGATACAGCACACGAAACGCCGTATTTGAATGATACGGTGCACGCAATACCGTATCCCGTCGGTATTTAGGACCAACTTTTTCAGAATCAGTAATTTGGGCAAATTTATCCCCAAAATGATTATTTTGGGCCTTCACCCTGAAAGGCATAAGACTCAGCCTATTTGTAGTTCGAGGATCCTAATCCAATTAAACTAGATTGTAATAAGTAAATAATATCAACTGTCACAGGAATCTCAAAAGATGATAACCGTCAGAAGAAAAATCAACAAGTCAATCTATAGTTTTGATGTTTTACACTGGAAGAAGATTCAGATATCTGATCAGGCCTCAAGGTAGCATTGAAACAAGTGGATTCATTTAAGAAGACAGAGATTTCTATTAGTGACAAGAAACAATTTCAGTACCGAATGATTGATGAGAGTGAAGAGTATAAAAAGACCACAATGTTAAAAGTCACGATGAAGAACAGAGATTGGAGTTAGTCGTTCATGAACCAGACAGTACATCGAGCGTCAACATCATGCCAGTGTATGTTCCTTATCATAATTACGTGGTTTTCAGCGGAGTATTGACTATTAAAGAATTTATATTAATTCTATTTTAATTGATTAAGTCAAGTAATTAAGTTAATAAATAAATTAATTCTATCAGAATTGATATATTTGTTAAAGTGATTATTAGATTAATTAAATAAGAATTAATATGAAAAAGGATTAATTAGTTAAATGATTTTTAATAAGTCATTTAATTAATTATAAACTGAAAAATATGATGATATAACTATCAAACTGATAGTTATACCGATAGTCATATTCAGTTTATAAAGGAGATAGTCATATTCAGTTCAAAGGAGATAGTCATATACAGTTCAAAGGAGATAGTCATATTTCATTCAAATGGAAAGTTATACCGAATGTTATATTGACATGGTAAGTTATACCGAATGTCATATTGAGCTGGATTGTTATACCGAAAGTCATATTTAAACTGGACAGTCATATTACATTCAACTGATAGTCATACCGATTGTCATATTAATGTAAAATGATTGTCATATCAGTTTAAATCAAGTAATATGACTATGGCTGTGTATTTAAGGAAGCAGAATGCAGAAGTTGAAAAAACAGTCGAGCTCATAACAGAAAATACACACAGCAGCCATTCTCTCTCTCTCTCATGCTCAAGAACACCTCCAAATTTAATTCTGTAAATTCAAGTTCATCTCAGTTGTAATATCCTATCCATTGGAACTTGTTTACTTGTGATTCTTGTACTACTAGCGAATTAAGTTTCCTAGTTCACAAATTCTTAGCAAAGTTCATGTTGAATTTTCTAATTAGTTATTAATTACTTGATAATCATTTGGACTGATTTTGTAACACCCATCAAGTTAATATATTGTTATATTCAACTTGAAATTTGTGTTATATTATTCCGCACAAAATATTCGTTTAAGTGAAAATTATTTAACGAATAAATTTTGAGAAAATGGTATAAATTGTATTCAACCCCCCCTTCTACAATCTTATCGGACCTAACAATTGGTATCAGAGCCTATTGATTGATACACAAATCAAGATCCTATTTTTACTCAATCAAAAATCAAGCTCGAATTTTTAACTCTCTTAAAAATTCATCATGTCAGCCAAAGGCAATGTTAAAATTCCTATCTTTAATAAAGATAACTATGATATGTGGAAAAACAAAAAGGAGTTATTTCTTGATGTAGCAAACCCAAGATTTTTGTGGGTTTTGGAAAATGGACCAGTAACTCCCATGCAACATGATACTGAAATAGTTGTAAATGGAACTGTAACAGTCCCTGCCAAATCCTATCCAAAGGACCCTAAGAACTATACCTCTGAAGATAAGGAGGAAGCTGGATTGGATAAAAATTTGAGACTCATTCTATTGGATTCCCTAGATGCTGTAATGTATAGCCATGTGAGGAATTGTAAAACTGCTAAGCACATCTGGGAAACTATTGAGGTCATTAATGAAGGGACTGATGAAGTCAAGGAAAATAGACTACAAATTCTAACTTCTGAATATGAACACTTTAGAGCTGGCCCTAATGAAGGCATTCAGGAAGTGTTCGAAAGGTATAACAAGATAATCAACAACTTGCAAGTTCATGGCAAGCAATATACTCAGAAGGAGATCAACATGAAGTTTTTACTAACTATGCCTACTCACTTGGAGCATAGAATCACTGCCATCAGAGAATCTAGAGATCTAACTCAGGTTGCTCTTGAAAGGCTGTTTGGTGTTCTGAAAACATATGAATTAGAACAAGTACAGCAAAAGGAATTCTATGGCAACGGCAGAATGGCAAATTCTTCTACAGCTCTAGTGGTTGAGGTTCCTAAGGAAGTGGAAACTAAAGTTGTTCAACCTAACAGTTTCAACAAGGAACAAACTGAAGTAGAACTTGGCCAAACACCAGCTACTCAGGATGGTGGAGAATTTTATTCACTTGAAGAGCTGGATCAATTGGAAGATGAATCTATGGCAATGATGGTGAGACAATTTAGTAACTTCGGATTCAGAAGAAATCCAAAGTTCAGGTTTAAGTCAAATAACAGATTTCAGAGAGGAGGTTCTTCATCCTCTAGTAACAGGGGAGGTTATAAAACTGGAACTGTTGACAGAAGCAAAATTTGTTGTTTCAATTGTAATGAGTTGGGACATTTTGCTACTGAGTGTCAGAAACCCAAGCAAGCACAGAAGAAAGATTATGCTTCTGAAAAGAAGAAAAGTGGAAGAGCTTATGTAGCTGCTGGTAAAAGCTGGGATGATACAGATAGCGAAGATGAAGAATATGGAAACTTTGCGTTGGTGGCAAATGCTGAATCTTCAACTTATTATACCACACCGGTAATTCTTACTGATGCTCAGTTAATTGATAGTTTACGTAGTTCCTTGAATAATGCACAAAGAGGGTACGAGAGAATAAGTCTTGTTAACACTAACCTTGAAAATCAAATGTTAGATTTAAAAAAGGTGCAGGTTAATCAAGATAAGAATATAGAAGAAATAGCTCGACTTAACTACAGAGAAAAGGGTCTAGGAGAATACATGGTAAAACAAGTTGATAGGATTGCTGAACAAGAAACCAAGATTAGAGAACTTGAAACACAGGTTAGAGCTTGTTATAATACTGTTAAAGTTTCTAAAGATTTCTTCAACAAACAAGCAGTAGAACGAACTGTAGGAATAGGATTTGATTACAGTCAAGCTGTTGGTTCTTTGAGTAATCATTCTCCTAATTCTATCCCAGCTAAAGAAAGAGGTATACCACATATTCTCAAGAATGTTGAAAAACCAATGTTTACAAAATCTGATGCTGGTCCACCAGATATTCGTTCTATGGTTATACAAGAAGAAATGAGAAATGAGGATAGTGCAAATGGCACAGTTCTTGTTAAGGATAAATGTGTTAAGGATAAAACTGTTAAGAACTCTAATACAAAGAATGTGTCATCCAAGAAAAATGTCACAGTCTTTGTTAAGGCTAAATCAGTTGAGGACGTTAACACAACAAATGTTTCATCCAAGAAAGATGTACCTAAAGTACAAGTCAAAGTTGTTGAATCAGCTAGTTCCTCTAAGACTGGATTAGGTAGTAATAAGTTAAAATAGAAAATTACCATGTCTACTATTGATTCTAATCATAAAGCATGTGGTATTATCAATTGTATGTCTTGTGCTTTTAACAGTATGCGTGCTTATTTTAATGGTAATTATGCATGTGTTAAACAGAATGCTCCTCGACAGCACATGAACAGGAACAATAATGTTCGATCTAAGACTGTTTTTCCTCCTCAAGTTAGGAGAGAGACATTTGCACCTAAGACTAAACAAAAGATTACCAAGAATGTCTACCAGGTCAAATGTCCA
Source organism: Saposhnikovia divaricata (assembly GCA_036435485.1). NCBI lineage: Eukaryota > Viridiplantae > Streptophyta > Magnoliopsida > Apiales > Apiaceae > Saposhnikovia > Saposhnikovia divaricata. The sequence continues at coordinate 30,169,944 of CM071598.1, forward strand.
GTCAATGACACAAGTGTTACTGCTGCGAGAGAAACATGGATACCCAAGATTAAACAAAAGATTTTCAAATCTGTTTATAAGGTTAAATGTTTATTGACTAAAGAGGTTAAACTTAAAAATGTTGTTTTGCCTGATAAAGGTCAATACTTTAAATACGCAGGACCCAATCAAATTTGGGTCCCGAAGAAGGTTTAACTTATTTGTCATTGCAGGGTATTGAACAGGTTGATCGAGTAACCTGGATCTTGGACAGTGGATGTTCAAGGCATATGACTGGAGATAGAACCCTGCTGACAAATGTGGTGGAGAAGGTCGGCCCAGTAGTTACCTTTGGAGATAACAGCAAAGGTAGAACTGATGGATATGGCAGACTTGAAGCTGGAAATGTTATCATTGATGAAGTTTCTTTTGTGAAAGGACTTGAGCACAATTTGCTCAGTGTCAGTCAATTCTGTGATAAAGGTTATGAAGTTCATTTCAACAAGAAGAATTGTCTAATTTCACACAAGAGACATGAAAAGCCACAACTGACAGGAGTTAGAAAAGGCAATCTGTACGTAGCCAATATGAACTCAGGAAGCACTGAAGAAGTCACTTGCTTCTACACTAAAGCATCTAATGATGAGAGTTGGCTATGGCACAAGAAACTTTCTCATCTTAATTTTAAGACAATGAATTCTCTGGTCAAAAGAGAATTGGTGAGAGGTTTGCCTTCAATGGAATTCACTCAAGAAGGACTGTGTGATGCATGTCAAAAGGGCAAGCTAAAAAGGGCAAGTCACAGGAGCACTGATACATCTTCAATAACTGAACCATTACAATTACTTCATATGGATTTGTTTGGTCCAGTTAATGTGATGTCTATGTCAAGGAAGAGATATGCTCTAGTGATTGTTGATGATTTTTCAAAATACACATGAGTTCTGTTTTTGAATTCTAAAGATGAGACTCCACAACTGGTGATTGATCACATTAAATTAATTGAGCGAGATTCTACGTATCCAGTGAGAGCTATAAGATCAGACAATGGAACTGAATTCAAGAATGCAGTTCTAAATGACTTTTGCACTGAGAAGGGTATAACCAGACAATATTCAGCTCCAAGAACTCCTCGGCAAAATGGGGTAGTGGAAAGAAAGAATAGAACCTTGATTGAAGCTGCACGTACTATGCTAAGTGAATCAAGGCTTCCATTGTACTTTTGGGCTGAAGCCATCAATACTGCGTGCTATACCCAGAATCGAACTCTAATCAATAAAGATCAAATGAAGACACCCTATGAAATTATGGCTGATAAGAAACCTTCACTCAAATACTTTCATGTATTTGGAGCAAAGTGCTTTGTGCTTAAAGAAGGTGATGATCAAGGTGGTAAATTCGATACCAAAGCATTTGAAGCAATTTTTATTGGTTATTCAATGAGAGCATACAGGGTGTATGTGATTGATGAACAGAAGATGATGGAAAGTGTCAATGTAACATTCGATGACACTAAACTCCCTAGTATCCAAACTGAGAATCCATCTGAGAAGCTATCTTTCGATGACATGACAAATACAGATTCAGATGATGACAATGCACCTGAGATTTTTGCTGATGCTAATGACAACAATGATGATCAGGGTAATGGTGATGAAATCAATGATAGTAGTCAAAATTCCCCTGACTCTAATAATCAATCATCATCTAGTCAACCTAGCAACAACTCAGGGGGAGAAAATGAAGGGTCAACTGGTCACACACAACATCCCAATGAAGGTCAAGGTGAATCATCAAGATCTAATCTTCCCAGACAGACTGTTTGGAATAGAGCTCATCCTTTTGAGCTAATTATTGGTGATCCAGTTGTTGGTGTAAAGACTAGAAGAGCTTTTCAGAATCAATGCAATTATTCAGGGTTTCTATCTGAAATGGAACCTAAGAAAACTGAAGAAGCTCTTTCTGATCCTGATTGGGTGATTGCTATGCAAGATGAACTCAATCAATTTAAACAACAAGAAGTTTGGAAGCTGGTACCCAGACCTACAGACAGACCAGTAGTTGGCACAAGGTGGGTATTCAGAAACAAACTTGATGAAGATGGCACAGTGACGAGAAATAAAGCAAGACTGGTAGCAAAGGGTTACTCCCAATCTGAAGGCATTGACTATGATGAGACCTATGCTCCAGTGGCTAGACTTGAGGCCATAAGAATATTCTTGGCATTCGCAGCATTTTCAAACTTTAAAGTTTATCAAATGGATGTCAAGAGTGCTTTCTTGAATGGCAAGCTAGATGAAGAGGTTTATGTAGAACAGCCCCCTGGCTTTGAAGATCCAGATTTAATTGACTATGTCTACTTCCTTTTCAAGGCTGTCTATGGTCTTAAGCAAGCACCAAGGAAATGGTATGACACTCTCTCTGAATTTTTACTTGAAAATGATTTTGTTAGAGGTGTCATAGACAAAACTCTCTTCACAAAGAAACATAAGAATGATACAATTATAGTCCAAGTCTATGTGGACGATATAATATTCGGGTCTACTAATGATCTTTTGTGCAAGAAATTTGCGAAGTTAATGCAGGGTAGATTTGAAATGAGCATGATGGGTGAGCTGAAGTTCTTTCTTGGATTGCAAATAAGTCAAAGGACAGATGGAATATTTATCTGTCAATCCAAGTATGTCAAAGAGCTTCTCAAGAAGTATCAAATGGAGGACTCTTCTTCAGCAAAGACACCATCATCCACAGCTGTCAAATTTGGAGCATGTGAAAATTCTGCCAAGGTAGATATCACAAGCTACAGAGGTATGATAGGCTCATTACTTTATCTTACTGCGAGTAGACCTGATATTATGCATGCTACGTGTTTATGTGCAAGGTTCCAATCGGATCCTAGAGATGTTCATCTCATTGCTGTTAAACGAATTCTGAGATATCTTAAGGGTACGCCTAACCTAGGCATCTGGTACCCTAAAGATTCTGGTTTTAATCTTGTTGGATATACAGATCCTGACTATGCAGGAAGTGTTGTGGATAGAAAAAGCACATCTGGGAGTTGTCAATTCCTAGGTGGTAGACTAGTTTCCTGGTACAGCAAGAAACAACAGACAGTTTCCAACTCAACGACTGAAGCTGAATATATAGCTGCTGGAAGCTGTTACGCACAGATTTTGTGGATCAGGAATCAGCTGAGAGACTATGGCTTTGTGCTTGATAAAATTCCAATTTTATGTGATAATACAAGTGCCATAGCAATCTCTAACAATCCTGTGCAGCACACAAGGACAAAGCATATTGACATCAGGTATCATTTTATTCGAGAGCATGTCATGAATGGTACCGTGGAGTTATTTTTTGTACCCACGGAAGAACAAACAGCAGATATTTTTACTAAGTCTCTTGACGAATCCACATTTACCAGAATTGTTGGTGAATTGGGTATGTTAAACAGTCCTAGTAATTAAACTGGTTAATATCTGAGGTTTGATCTTTAATAATTTACAAGTGATTGATGTGTTAATATTTCTTATTAAATCACTTGTATAATTATTTTATCAACTTATACTCTTGCTTGTTTCATCTTAAATCATTGTTATTATCTTCTGTACATATTTTTAATTACTTATTGTATTTTTAGATTAATTCATTTTCTTTAAAAATATTTTTCTCAAATTGAACAAGCTGTAATTTATGAGAAATCTATTTTTCTTGAAAATGTTATTGTTTTAAATTCAATTTAATTATTTTTGTTTCTTAAATAAATCATAGTTTCTTTTTGAATAATTTTCTATATGGAAATTGTTTTATTAGAAAATTTATAGATTTATTAACTCATCAGAAATAATTATGTAAATATTTAGTATATTATTTGATTTGTAGTGTTTGTCCTTTTGTTATTAATGTTTGATTTCGTAAAAGGGACTACATATGATCGTTTTTATAATTTTTATTAGGTTTTATTGTTTTAGTGTAAATTAATTTGCTATTTTTTGGCTTGTGTAAATAATTAATGTGATTTTCCTGTTAAAATTTTGTTAATATTCTAAATTTTGGTTAGTTATATTAACTGTTTTGTTAGAATATAACTATCGGTATAACAATCACTTGATTGTTATATTCGAATTTGTGTTAGTTATATTAGTGATAAGTAGTGTAATATAACTTAGTAATAAAATAGATATAATTTTTGTTTTTGTTTAAATATAACTGTTAATTAGTTTATAGTCATATTGTGTGTTTTTCTAGTAATATAACTATCGGTATAACTGTTGATTTGATTGTCATATTATGTGTTTTTCGGTAGTTATATTAGAGATTTAAGTGTTATATAACTTACTGCCAAGGATAGTCATATTACGTTTACACGTAATATAACTATCGGTATGACTATCACCCGATAGTCATATCACAGTCATTTGATATTTAAGAAGTAAGTTATATTCATCAGCTATATCTTTATTATTGTTATATTGGCGTGTTAAGTCACCCAAAACAGTCGAACGATACATACATAATATACACACAATTTTCGGTCGAATTGCTGCCCAATTTTCATCTCAAAACACGATTCTAAGGACTTTAATCGATTACCCAGTCAATAATCTTCAAAACCAGGGTTAAAATGTAAGATTTGGTCGAGGTTTTGGATTTTGAGTTTGAAAAGTTCAAATTTTTGATCTAAAATTCTGAACAAATGGTGATGATTTTGTAAAAACTAAAAATATATGTGTGTTTGTACTGCAATCAAGATCTTTGCCTAAATTTTTCAGAATTTTTGATAAAGATTTTGATTTTTTGATTTTTGATTTTTTATTAATTCGAATTTTGTAATTTAATTGGGTTAAATTGTTGAATTTTGCAGATTTATTAATTTTAATCCCTGATTTGGAATGGCTGGTGCTTATAATAATTTTGAGCTTGTGAATCACAATTATATTGGATATTTTAATCCCAAGGATTGCCCAGTGGATCGGTTCAAGCCCTGGATAAAATTTCTAAACGAACAAAATATTTGTAGCCATTCTATAACTGCAAATGTTCCCATGAAATATGGTCCACTCAAATTAATGTGTACTACAGCTGTTTCAGATGAAAGATCATTTTCATTCGACTTTAATGACAAGACATATACAGTGGATGAATCTGTCTTCAATGCTGCTCTGGGGCTTCCTACTGAACGATTTGCTGAAGTGCCTTCAAATGATGAGTTGACTCAATTTTTCACAATATCAACTATCATGGTCAACTGAATCTTAAACGACCACTCAAAAGCAATCTTGTTCAAGAATGGAATATCTTCTTCGAGATCATAGCAAAGGTGTTTGCTAATTCTACAAAGAGTAACAATACTGTCATCACAGGTATGTTACAGTCAATTGGTTTCTCAATTGCTCACAACAGGAGAATCAATTTTGGCAGCTTGATATGGCCTATTCTGCTAAATCGATTGAAGAAGGCTACAAAGAACTTTGGAAAAGGTAAACTGGTTAAGTGTCATTATCCTCGGTTTTTTACACTAATTTTTAATCATCTAATGCCTAAGGATCAACCTGCTCCATTTCCAAATGATCGAATTCAATGGTCTGGTAAACCAAACAAGAAGTTCTACACCAGGCTGGATACTTCTAAGGTCTTGTTGCATGTTCCTGTAGTCATAACACCATATATGTCTACATACATAAATTTGCCAAATGTCATGCCACATCCAGATGCTGAGATACCTTTAATTCAACAAGCTCCACAGCCTGAAGCAGAACAAGTTCCAGTACCTCAACCTGATTCTGAACCCTTGAATACTCTTGAACATCAACTTCCAGTGGATCAACCCACTCAGAATGAAGATGATGTACATGTCAATGATCAGGTATTTGACTCAACTACTTTCCAATCTCAATATCTTTCTGATAGTCAAATAATTGTGAGAAGTGACCAAGGGATTGTAGATCCACAACCTTTATCCCAGGTCAATGCACCAAACACTGATCCTAAATTCTCCAAACACTATCGTAGAAAGAAATTGTCACTCAAAAGAGCTATCTCTAGTAGTGATATCTTGAGTGAAACAGATTTGTCATCACAAAAGAAAAGTAAAACCATGTAAAAGGCAATCTTAAACCCATTCATTCCTTCAAGCTCACCCCTGTTACTCACAACGGGGGAAGATATTTTCTCACATGAAGTTGAGAACATTATTATGCAAGAGGAGCATGTTACAGTGCATGCCATTGTTATGGCAGAAGAACCTTCACAGGTTGATCAGGATTTGCGAACTCCCATTGCACCACCACTGACCTTCCAAGAGGAGGCTAGGGTGATCTCTAGTGCAGGTACAATGGATGCAGCTCAGGATTATGAGAGGAGTGATGTGAGAATTACTTCAAATCTGAGTGAAACACTAGCACGTGAGGTGAGTGATGCTCAAAGAGCTATTGAGGTGAGAGCACACAATGACACATACACTTTATCTCTCATCGCACAACTCAATCAAATGAAAGAAAGTCTTGCTCAAGCTGAAGAAGACAACAAAAACTTGAGGTTTGATATGGATAACATGAGAACTATCTTCAACAACAAAATCAATGCACTTAAGCTTTCTCAACAACAGGCAATCAAAGACTCTGGAGATGTCACAGTGGCTCAAGATCTTATTATATCTTCTATGTCTAATCAGATTGAAGATCTTCAGAATAACATGAATGAAAATCACTTAACCACTGAACATCGTCTCAGTCAAATTGAAAAGCAAAGTGATCATCAAGCAAAGGGGTTGAGACACTTATATAATATCATTAGCAGAACTCACTCACTTACAGCAGAAGAGAAGAAATTCTTTGAAGGTAGTGATGGAAGTGACCCTGGAGCTGGTACAAGTCACAAGACTGTAGAGGATTCCTCAACTAAGGGGGAGAAATCTAGAGGGGGAGGAAGTGCAAGTAAAGAGAAAATTGAAGATAGGAGTGAAGGGAAGAAGAAGACAACTCATCAAGCAGCAGAACAGGAAGATGATGATGATGTAGAAGGTTTTTACTATACAGGTGAACCTGATATTGATCTGTTTGCTGACTTACAGTTTCCTGATGTTGGTGAAGAATTTGATGAACCAGATCTCAGTTTTTGGGATGATGAAGAGCAAATAATTCCTGATTCTGTTGAAACACAACAAATGAATTTTGAAGCAAATAAAGAACTCGAACAGAATGAAGCTAATCTGGCTATGAGAGAAGAAAGACTCAAGAAGACACTCGAACAGTTAGTTCATAATGAAAGACTTCAAAAGGCAGAACAGGAAGCACTTCAAAAGCAACATGCTCAAAAGCTGGAAGCTAGGAAGATGTACATCAAGTACAAAAATGGTGATAAGTGGGAACGTGCTCAAAAGGTAATTGACTCACCACAAACTTCTGACTATGATGATCGTCGGATGATTGCTATTTTTGAAAGCTTTAAAAAGAAGAACCCTATACATGATATGTATTTGAAAGCTTTAAAGACAGAAATTGTGAGAATAACCACTGCATCTGATCCTAAGAATGGTGAGCTACTTATCTTTGTTGAATGTCATAAGCTCGGATCTCACAAAGTATCGCTTCAGTTCTTCTATGATAGATCGCTGTCAGAGCTTTGGGTGTTGAGACCAAAAGTAAGAACATCTTCCGAACTAGGCATACTGCTTCATGAAAAATTTCAAGACTTTGCTGAAAGAGCTGGTCCTGAAGTTATAAATGACCCTCCACAAGTTAAAATTCTTAAGGGAGAAGTTATTCATACTGTTAATCTTCAGACAGACGAATTGTATACACACCTTGCCAGACATTTGGTATATGTTGAATAATGTCTTCGAAATCATGGTTTTGCATCACAAGAAAAGATTAAAGCTGCAAATCATATTCGATCCTATGCTCAGACCAACATGAAGAAGTACAAGCAGTATCAAGGTGGGTTGAGAAAGAAACTTGGAATACCACTGGTTTATCCTACAGATGTGTCATCCAGAAGGGAATTACTTGTTGACTCATAATTGATCAAGAATCTACCTGATATGGATGAACAAGAAGAAGGAGAAATCAATGAGGAAGAAGGTGGTAAATGAAGATTAGCTCTTCAAGTTATATCATTAGAGCTTTGATAGAACAAGATAGAATAATTGTCTTATATGATCAGTCTAGAGGATCATCTATCTTGTATTTATCTTTTCTGTTTGAATCTGGATAATGTTAATATAAACCAGAACTTTTACATTATTTACTTAGCATTTAAAGTGTTTTCTTTTACTTGTTTAATTGGGATTAGTTGAAGAATCCTCTAGGTATTTGCTTGTTATTGTATAACAAACAAATAGGGGAGATTGAAAGGCATATGACTCAGCCTATTTGTAGTTCGAGGATCCTAATCCAATTAAACTAGATTGTAATAAGTAATAATATCAACTGTCACAGGAATCTCAAAAGATGATAACCGTCAGAAGAAAAATCAACAAGTCAATTTATAGTTTTGATATTTTACACTGGAAGAAGATTCAGATATCTGATCAGGCCTCAAGGTAAAATTGAAACAAGTGGATTCATTTAAGAAGACAGAGATTTCTATTAGTGACAAGAAACAATTTCAGTACCGAATGATTGATGAGAGTGAAGAGTATAAAAAGACCACAATGTTAAAAGTCACGATGAAGAACAGAGATTGGAGTTAGTCGTTCATGAACCAGACAGTACATCGAGCGTCAACATCATGCCAGTGTATGTTCCTTATCATAATTACGTGGTTTTCAGCGGAGTATTGACTATTAAAGAATTTATATTAATTCTATTTTAATTGATTAAGTCAAGTAATTAAGTTAATAAATAAATTAATTCTATCAGAATTGATATATTTGTTAAAGTGATTATTAGATTAATTAAATAAGAATTAATATGAAAAATGATTAATTAGTTAAATGATTTTTAATAAGTCATTTAATTAATTATAAACTGAAAAATATGATGATATAACTATCAAACTGATAGTTATACCGATAGTCATATTCAGTTTATAAAGGAGATAGTCATATTCAGTTCAAAGGAGATAGTCATATACAGTTCAAAGGAGATAGTCATATTTCATTCAAATGGAAAGTTATACCGAATGTTATATTGACATGGTAAGTTATACCGAATGTCATATTGAGCTGGATTGTTATACCGAAAGTCATATTTAAACTGGACAGTCATATTACATTCAACTGATAGTCATACCGATTGTCATATTAATGTAAAATGATTGTCATATCAGTTTAAATCAAGTAATATGACTATGGCTGTGTATTTAAGGAAGCAGAATGCAGAAGTTGAAAAAACAGTCGAGCTCATAACAGAAAATACACACAGCAGCCATTCTCTCTCTCTCTCAAGCTCAAGAACACCTCCAAATTTAATTCTGTAAATTCAAGTTCATCTCAGTTGTAATATCCTATCCATTGGAACTTGTTTACTTGTGATTCTTGTACTACTAGCGAATTAAGTTTCCTAGTTCACAAATTGATATCTTGATTTTATTAACTAAATTAGCAAAGTTCATGTTGAATTTTCTAATTAGTTATTAATTACTTGATAATCATTTGGACTGATCTTGTGACACCCATCAAGTTAATATATTGTTATATTCAACTTGAAATTTGTATTATATTATTCCGCACAAAATATTCGTTTAAGTGAAAATTATTTAACGAATAAATTTTGAGAAAATGGTATAGATTGTATTCAACCCCCCTTCTACAATCTTATCGGACCTAACACACCCCCTCAAATCAGGGTGTTTGGGAAAAATTATAATATATTGTTATTACAAAATCAATATTTTTTTAGAAAAATATTTTTTAAGAAATTTCCGAAAAAATTATATCTTCAGAAAAAATATTTTTTGAGAAAATTTCAAAACAAATATTTTCCGAAAAATTTCAGAAAAAATATTTCCCAAAAAATTTCCAAAAAAATATTTTTCGAAAAATTTTATAAAAAATATTTTCCAAAAAATAATTTTTCGAAAATATATTTCTGAAAAATTTTCGAAAAATATTTTCCGCAAAATTTCTCGAAAATTTTTCAGAAAAATATTTCGAAAAAATATTTTGTGAAAAAATATTTCTGAAAAAATATTTTCGGGAAAAAAATTTTGGAAAAATATTTTGCGGAAAAATATTTCGAAAAAATATTTTCCGAAAAAATATTTTTTCAAAAAATACTTTCTGCAAAAATAATTTCGGGAAAAATAGTTTCTGAAAAAGTATTTTCCGAAAAAATATTTTTCGCAGAAAATATTTTTCGCAGAATTTCCCAAAAAAATATTTTCCGAAAAAATATTTCCCGGGAAAATATTTCCGAAAAATTATTTTCTGCAAAAAAATTCAAAAAAATATTTTCTGAAAATAAAATTTCCGAAAAAAATATTTCCCGAGAAATTGCCGACAAAATATTTTCTAAAAAAATTTCCGAAAAAATATTTCCCGCAAAATTTTACGAGAAAATATTTTCTAAAAAATTATTTTCGGATATAATATTTTCCGGTAAAAATATTTTTGAGAAAAAAATTTTCCCGAGAAAATATACGTATTTCTTTTTTTTTAAGAAATATGTTTTTTTAATTAATTTTTCATCATTTTTAAAAAATATAATTAATTGTATTACAATTCTGTCACGACTCTATTTACGCTTCGGACAAACTTATCCTCCGTATGTCAGGAACAGGTTCGGGTAGCTCCTGCAAAGAGAAAAAGGCGAGGGTGTTACCCCCCATTCACCTCCGGTGTGAGAATCGGTAAAAATGTAGTGGAAATGTAAACGTAAAGCTCATGTAAATCAGTGTATCTCAGGGTGTATGATTGTGTTTATCACCTGATAATTGTGTCTATTTATATTATGTCTGTGAATAGTACCGTTGACGATCCTCTTGATTCTCAGTATTGGAGGGCGATAAATGGTAAGGCGTTACATTGGCAACGGTCGACCGTTTCTGCTGTCTTCGGCTGGATGATCAGGATGGGCCTGGTCCAATCGCATGGTTTTAACGGTCATGAGCCTAAAGGCTTATTGGATTGGGCCCCCAAGGGCTTATAAGATCGGGCCCTCTAACATGTCCCCGGGCTTCGGTCGGTTTGGAAATTAGACCGAAGTCTATCTTGACCGAAGAGTCTAGCCGATCGATATATCTCCCTTGAAGGCGCGTCTTTTGAGCTGACAGTTGTATTCAATTTACATCCTTTTTGTTTTAAACGGTCCTCCACATGTCGTTATCTGGGACAAGGGTATTGAACCGTCTGTACATCTCATCCATTCATTTCTGTATATATATTTACGTCCTTGTATCTTGCTTACCCTATTTGCTTTCGGAATTCTTTTTGTGCGAGACCTCAGAGCAATCAACGGACTTTCAACTAACGTCGACAACTCATTTCAGCAAGTAAGTCCCTTTCTGCCATATATCTTTGATGTTTTTCTTTCAAGAGTACTTTCTCTTTAGATAATGTGCTTTAGTTTTTCCAATGTGTAAAGTCTCTTCGATTGTTCGATTTTTTCCTGATTCTGAGTACAAGAACTTCCTTCGTCGCAGTCCCCTTTTTTCTTTGTCTTTTTCAATTTATCATTGGTCTATTCATACTCGGGGATTTCCTTCGGCTATAGTTTATTATTTGATTTTTGTCTTTCTGTCCCCGAGTATTGGACTAACGACTCACCTTTCTTTTTCCAGATTCAATGGCAAACCCTGAAACGGGTCCTTCGGGTCATGCCGTGGGCCATGTTCCTGCTTTGCTTTTTGAGGATGGCACCGTGTATGCTGCCTAGGGATGGCAAAACAATCCGAACCGACGAATACCCGATCCAAAACCCGACTTTTTGGATATCCAAAACCCGATTTTTTGGATATGGATATGGATATGGATTTAAATTTCATACCCGAAATTTTTTGGATATGGATATGGATTTCATGTATACCGAGCCGAAACCCGATCCGAAACCCGAAACCCGATCCGAACTCGAAACCCGAAAAATACCCGAATTTTATTTATTATATTTTATATTTTATATATTGATATATAAGTTTATAAGTTATATATAATATATAACTTATTTTTATAGCCCATATAATCAACTACCCATTACCAAATATATCTATCTAGCCCATTTAACAAAAACCTACCCGGTCCATTACCTAACTTTACCTAATACACTTAATATATATATACTCCTACACTAACTGTGATTCATTTCTCCTGTGCGGCTCTTTCATTTCTCCTGTACTGCTCTGCGTCTCTCTTTTCTCTCTCTCGATTTCTATCCTTAATTGGTAAAACTCCGGTAATCTAGGATGTATAATCCTCTGATAATGATTATCGAGTGTTTATATCACCGAATTAAGGGAAGATAATTGAGATTACTAAAATTTTTTTGTCTTAAATCGAGTCCTTTCCTCTTCGATTTTGAGATTTACAGAGTTGGGGTTATATAAAATTGATGGCGACGAGTTTATAGATCGGAAACTCGAGTTTATTTTCTGGTTAAAAACTCGATGCCCACATTATAAAATTGATGTTTATAGATCAGGGTTTATACAGTATTATTTGTGCGTGTATTGTATGTATACATGGAGTTGATGAATCGAATGGAGGCTGTGCGTGTATTAATTTCATGTTGATTTGGTTTTTTTTTGTTAATAATTTTGTCCAGGATTGCAAGTTTCTCCATAATTTGGTTAATTAGCATGTGTTTGCAAGAGAGTGATGTAAACTGAGTTTTTTTTATAAATAAAATTTTTGGGTTTCGGGTATATCCGAATCCGATCGGGTATCCGTTGGATCGGATTTGGAAATTAATTTTCGGGTATTTTTCGGGTTCGGATCGGGTTCGGGTATGGCATAAATTTTCGGGTTTGGATTTGGATATTGCCATATCCGAGCCGATCCGACCCGATTGCCATCCCTAATGCTGCCGCTAATCAATCTTCTATTTTGAAACAAGAGGACTTGGATACTTTTAGGGCAAAATTCGATCTTCCCGAAGGTTATCGTTGTTTTTTACCCGATTCTACCGATCGTATATACGACACCCCGGGCATATCAGTCAATGATCAACCCGAAGAGATTGCTACAGGTGTATCGGAAACTGCCTTCGTATGTGGGCTCCGATTTCCTTTGTTGCCCCTTGTAAAAGTTCTTCTGAGGGAAATGGGTATAGCAATCGGTCAGTTAGATCCGAATGGTTTCATCCACATTAATGTTTTCCAATACCGATGTTTGCAGCGCGATGTGCCTCCTTTATCAGTTTTTTTCTGGCACCATTATGATTTCCGTAAAAATGCCAAGTCCCCTAGTTTTTATAACATTACCCGAAGAGTGGGTCGCTCTTCCATTGGTGTTATGTCACTGGGCCCGGCCTTCCTAGGTTTTCGGAGTGGAAGGAAGTTGAGATCGATAGGGTCAAGCTGAAAGCTCTTTCCGATGAAGAGAAGTCTCTTTATCGAAAACTGAACACTCCTTTAGTTCCCGAAGACAGACCTCCCATTGTCTATTCTTTCAGTGTCTGCAGTGGCCGATATGAGGAGGAGAGCGGCCGAGAGGAAGGCTTTGTTGGCTGGTGGATCCGGGAGCACTTCTCAAGGGAACGTTGCTTCGACTTCACAAGAGGTAGAGACTCCCCTGGTTGTGCAAGGAATTACGCCAATGCAGGCCGAAGAAGTAGAGGTTCCTACCAGTAACATTGTTGATGTAGTCCCTTCGGAGTCTCCTGCTTTGGATGAAAATAAGTCTAAGAAGAATAGGAGAACCAATGAATCAATTCCTGTCTTGAAGACTTATCGACCTTCATGGGGTGTAGTGGACACTGATTCTTTCGGTGCTCCTGCCCCGAAGCCTGTTAAGGAATTATGCCAAGACTTGTGCAGTTCTTTTATTCTTCCGGCCGATCGCTTGGTTTATGATGCAGCTCCTACTGTGGAGGCTTGCGAGAACATGTTAGGGCACCTTAGCTTGGTAAGTTCCCTTCGATATACTTTATTTTTACATATATATTTTTCCCTTTGCTTATATTTCTCTGTCTTGATGCCTTTTGTGGTGCATTTTCAGGCCGTCCCTTGGGCCGCAGCTGTGACCGAAAAGGTCAAAGATCAGGCTGCCATCATACGGGGATTTAATGCAGAGATTGGTTCTCTAAACGATAAGGTTAATCCTTTGGAAAACCAGGTAAAGAAGCTTGAGGATCTTCTGGCGGGGTCTCAACGAAAAGAAGGCCTTCTCCAGCAAGAGAAGAATGATCTTATGCTTCGGAACGATGCCTTGATCGAGGAGAAGAAGAAGCTGACCGATGACAAGAAGGTCAATCGATTGGAGCTGCGTCGTTTGAAGAAGGCGAAGAAGACCATCTCCCGATCCGAAGATAGGGGTTTTGCTGTGGGATATGATGATGCTGTCATTGCTGCTCACAAGGCAGGTTTTGATTATAAGAAAATCCTTTTCAACCCTGAAGATGATCCAGTCCTTCGACGGGAGGTCCCTGATGTACCTTTAGTTGTTTCTTCTGATCCCGATTCAGGATAAATTAATTTTTATTTTTTGTAATGAACTTATACCTTCGGGCCTGTAATGTAATTTTGCCTTCGGGCTTATCTTGAAATGAACTTAGTAACTGGTTTTTAATGTACTTTTTGTAGTTTCTCCGATTACTTGTAGCTGCCTTCGGGTGCCTTATGTCAAATAATTATTGCTGTTTCCGAATAACCTGACTCTTCATATAGTAGCGAATCTTTGGTAATCTTCGGAATAATCTCCTGATCATTAATGAATCCTACTTGAAATAACTCGTAAATATTACTCCAAGCAATTTCCGGAATTTCATCTCTTCGGACCGAGTCATTTCGGACTACAGTTGTAATAACCCTAACTTTAGAAATGCTATAGTGATCACATGAATAATAAAATTTGAGGATTCAGGGAAATGGTATGTAGGTACATTATAATTGAAACAAAAAATAAGTAAATAGAAACCATATTAGTGTTGTACTAAGAAAATAAGTGACTCGAAATGACGATAGATTTCAGAAATTCCTGAATATGGATTTTTGAGAATTTTGTTTTCGAATAAACCTTTATTGGATATTAAGGAGCATGGAGATATTAAAGGAATTATATTTTGAGGAATTAGTGAATTAGGGTAAAATAAGGGATTATCAAGTTAATGAAATACCAAAGGAATTTGAATTGTTAAATAATTTCAGAACCACTGAGATAATGAGGTATATTCGAAACGAATCACAATTAAACGAGTATGGAAACCAAACAACCAAGATTTATAAATTAACAAGGATACATTCCACATTAGTAACTACAAGAACCATTAGCATAATATTTGGAAATTAAGAAAAAAAAATCAAGATTCTAGAATTCTTATTACATCACTCGTCTTACATCACTTCTTACATCATTTTCCACTTACTTTAAGCCAAGACTTACCAAGTAAGATTAGTAGATAATTATCTTAATACCAAGTTAAAATATCTAAGACAAGATAAGATTGACAAGAACACAAAAATCTCTCCCCATTTTCTTCCTTCTCATATTCGGCCAAGAAAAAAAAAAAGAGAAAAAGGAAACTTGAAACCCTAGCTCCAAGCCACTAAAACTCAAGGGAAAATTCATGGAGGTTGCTTACATATATACTAAGGTATGTATTAAATTTGAAAGCAAACTAACTTCATTTGCCTAGTGAATAAATTCATCAAAGATGGTGAATGAATAATGATGAATAGTAACTCATATGGATTTCATGTTTTGTTTTGAAAGATTAAAGTGTATTAAGGTTGTATCAAGGTGTATTAAGGACTACAAGCATATATTAAGAGTGTTAAAGCTTCAAAGAAGGTATAACATCCTCACCCCTCTTGAGTTTATGATGAATATTGGTTGTGTTAGTGGTTAAGTTGTTATAAGTGATGAAATCATGATCATATATGTGTTTAAAAGTGTTTTTATGGATTATGGAAGTATTGTGTGCTTGTAACCATGGTTGGTAAGATGACCACATGGTGTAGGTGATGGTTTATAAGGTGGATGATGGATTTGGAGGAGTAATATATTGGAAAGTATGAAAATATAGCCGTTATAATGCCCGATTTTCGTTAAAACAGTGATTATTTGTTAAAAACAGGGCAACCCGAATCTGTCCAGGTCAGTAGGGTATCCCAACTGGTCAGAATAAGATAGGTCTTAGTTCATAGATCGTTTTGATATAAAGTACGTTAAAATCTGATGAACGGTTTAGGAGAAAAGTCAGTTTTAGTGAGAGACGTTCGAGAACCGAGAAAACGTAATTGTATCAACTTTGAGGCTATAATTACCATACTTAAACATTTTTAAAAGTTAAGAAATTTTGGGACAATATAGTAGGGTGAATAGAGAGTCAAACCCCACTGACCTTGTGTCAAAATTCGAAATTTACAATTTATGAGAAATTTTACAGTCATGTGTGGTTAATAAGGAAATGGTGAAAAACACTGAAACTTTCATGGAGTCTAAAAATGGATAAGTTCTTGGAACTTGTGGTCTATAAAGGGTATGTTAAACATATAATATGTGTCAAGGGTGTTATTGTATAGAGATTAGGTGATTAAGTGGGATGTATACTAACAGTGATCCTTTCGTTTCTATAGAAACGGGAGACGAACTCAGGATCATACCTACTCGCTTTAGAGATCCAGACAAGATTTTTCTATCTCTACTTGGAAAATTATTTACCTTCGAAGAAAATGATTTCATGGAATATATATATGTGATTCTATTGTTGCTATTTTAGTGAAGAACTTATTTCCTGATTTTGGGAATTAAAGAAAGATGGATATGGATATATAGAGATGATTATGCATAAAGTGAACATGCTTTATGATTAAAAGAATATGAAAGAATGGTATCAGTTGTTATCTAAGGTTATATGATTTATAATATTATGTTAAAAATATTCTTTTTAAATATTGTGATTTAATAATTATTATTTGATTATTATTTACTATTTCTAAAAAAAAGAAAAAGGATGTAATATATATATATATATATATATATATATATATATATATATATATAAGTGTACTGGATTCCATTAAATACAAAGAAGATGTCTGAGTCATAATCAGAGTATTATGGCATAAGCTTTAAAAGTGATGACATATGTGAATGAAAGTGGAAAAGGAAATTTAAAGGAAAAATGTGGAATGGTATTGGTATAAATGGAATACTGATTGACAAAAAAGGGGGGGATTGCAACAAAAAGCGTAAGAGGCTGTGTGCGGCACAGTCCAGCACTCAATATTTATTACGGCCCAAGAGTTGCCGAAGGAGGATGTAGCAGGTAGCCTTCCTCCAGGGTTGATGACCAGGTGGGATCATCCCTTCTACTAGTAGTAAACAGAGAGCAGGTACGGTCAGGCGACTGATCATCGTCCTACGTATCTGGCGCTAGCAGATATCCCCAAAACTTAAAAGAAAGAATTGATAATGGTTTTCAGATCTGTATTCTGAAAAAGGAAAATGGTATGAAATGATGGAATTGTTTTTACAGTAAGAAGAGAAACTGATTTTATATTATTTTTATATAATTGTTGTATAAAAAGGGAAATGGAAAGATTGTATTGAGAGATGATGTGCAGATGATATATTATCTTGAAATATTATGCTGAGGTGATGTTGTTCGCTATTTTCTCTACGCAAGTATACGCAGTCCAAAAGCAATATAGGGAAATAAGGATCGTTCCCACGAAGACTTGGTGTATTTAAGTAAATATGTTTATTCAACAACGTTCGGTTAATTATAGAAGCCTGAACAACGAAATGGTTGGTTTGTTCAATTCACAATTAATTAATGAAATAACGACTAAAAATAATATGATGAAGATGAGATAAACATGGGATTCTAATTTCATTATTTATTTCATTTAGAATTGATGCCTTAATTCAAAGTAATTTTGATAATTCCGGAAGCTAGCCGGGAACACGAAACTAATATAAGCGCCTTTCAGCCTTAACTTATATCAAACCATACAAACATCCACTTAAAAAGATAGAAGTTGCGTGGACACCGTTTATGCTTAGACCCTATATGTCTATAAGATTTGAAAACATAATTGGTTTACGAATAAATTCCTTTATTATGGCTTCACAGGGCGATGTGATCCAAAACCCTACCACTAATCATAATTATATATGATAATTACGAACCTGTGCTAACATGGCAAATTCTAAATTCTCAAATCCACTTTCGCATTCATTAAGAATTAATAATTTAGATGATAGCTACGCATCTAATAAATTAAGCACAATAACCACGTTAGGCAATCAGAAATTTTTATCATAACACAATTTATTAAGGCATCGAATTACTAAATTACGTAAATAAATCCATTAGAACCCCAATACGGCGATTAGTTCATAATCGAACGAATCGTCATCTTGGGATTAAATGAAAACATGGTAATAATGATAATAAACTTAATAATAATAATAATAATAATAATAATAATAATAATAATAATAATAACTAAATAAAAAATTGTGATAACTTAAATATGAAATTGCAAGAGTTTAGAACGTAGAACCGAATAGCTTCCAATGAAATAAAGAGCACTCCAAATAATCCCCTTACAATCTTCCACCAAAATAGAAGTTATACTAAAAATTGCAGGAAATTAAAGTGCATAAAATAAACTGTAATTACAAAGAAAATGTTGCTGGAAATTGAGAGAAAACGAGAGAGAATGCAGCTGAGGTGTGTTGAAAGTATAGGAATTGAGTCCTATTTATAGCACATCTTCAGCACGCCAGGGCAATAAATTAATATAGCCGAAAGCAACAAAGCTCCACTACACCAAAACAAACACAGGAATTAAGCGAATAAAACACAAATTTATCTGGCCAATCTGGAAGCCCAGCCGCAGGAACAGGCGGTGCGCCACACGCGCATTAACCAGCACATAACCCTAGCGCGTGTCTCCCACGCGCGCGTGGGAGAGTAGGAAAACTAGCCGACATCCTTGCAGAATTTTGACACATTTCTCTTAATTAATGCCGACAGTTTTGGTTGCTTGTTTCTTTTACTTTTGCACAATCATCACATGCACTGCCTTATTTCTCACCACCTGCACATAATTCGTTTCTCTTTTTTTTTTTTGTTTTGTTTTTTGTTTTGTTTTGTTTTTTTGTTTTTGTTTTTACTTATAATTTTTAATTAACAAATATTTAATTTAATTCAGAAATTATAAAAATAAATATCTAATATTATGAGATATTTATAATTATAATTTTCTAATTAAATAAAATATTTGCTAATATAAATGAATCATTAAGTCCTGAGCTGCGGTAAATTGAGGATCTGAAACCGGACTCCTTTCGCTTAACGAAAAATAAAACAATTCCAACCGGGGTTCCAGTTTTAAGAATATATCACTCAGAATTTCTTTATGATAATTCTTTTTCCTCGTAGCCAGTCCACTTGATAAAACTTAGATAAAAATCCACCGTTTTTAGCCGTTTTATTGCCACAAAACCTAAAGTTGCGATTTCTGCACAACAAATAATTAAACAACAAAAACGAATTAAAAGACACAACATATTTAAGGATAAACCACCAATCTAGGTCCATTTAGTGCATAATAAGTGGATATAAAATCCACTTATCAGATGTGATGGTTTTTAATTATTATAAAAGAAAAACTGATATTATTTTATTTTAGAAGAAAAACTGATATTATATTAGAAGAGAAGCTGATATTAGAATGCTATATATTTCATTTAGTATAAAAATATTTGGAAGGAGTAGTTATCAAATAAAAATAAATTCTTTTTATAATAATTATGATTTGTCTTCTGTTTATTATACAGATATATTTATGTTTCTTTTGAAGCTAGTTTATAAAATTTATCTTGCTGAGCTATTATAGCTCACTCTTGCTATTTACTTATACAACAGCTAGGTCGCATGCCGATACTCCGCACTACACCCCGCAAGAGGGTAAGGGAAAGGCGACCTTTTGAGAGAACGCTGGCACCTATCCCTGAGGTAGCGTATAGACAGACGGGTCCTGGTAGACTTATGTACATTAAGTGTGTAAGCTCATGTAATAAACTTTTGGTTGTTGAAATGCTTCCTGTAGAAGTATTATTCAACAATTTACTTAGTAAGATTCTGGGTTTGTAATAACTGTTTAACTCTAAACTTTTAATATTGTGGATGTTGTTCTCTGAGCATATGACTGGTGTGTGTTAATATTAAAGTGTGGGGTCTATTGTGTGAGTTTTATTATGCATTTATATTCCAGCTGTCAAGAGTAGAATTTTAATGAATGGAAATTGAACCGTGATGACCTGGATCCATGACCCCGGATCTAGGGGCGTCAGAACAGTACTTTGTTGCCCCCGAGTCGCAGTTCGGCCCAAGGTCTTCGGGAGGCAGGATTCGCCCTTGCAGTGATTAACATTTCTTTTGGTTCCAGTGTCGAGTCGATCAGAGATGAGGAGGAGGGCAGTGGATAGACGTGCTCGGAATAAGAACACACCGGCTACTGGTCCCTCCGTTTCTTTTTCCTTCTCTAAAGTGATAGTATTTTGTCCTAAACCCAATCATGTATGATGAGTTAGGAAATACTTTCATGTAATCTTATTTGATTTTATTTATATTAATAAAAGACTTGTTGTTTTTATTACGGGCTTTATCTATTTAAAGTGTTTAAATAAGAAGTTCCATAGTTTAGAGTAAAGCTTCTAGAATTATAATGAGATTATAATAATGAGATCTAGAAGATGATAACACTAAACTTAAATAGTTCCCGATCGTAGGATAACTAATTGGGAGTTAGTCAATCCGTAAAGATCGGTACATACTATACTTGCTTCCTCGGAAGGATGTCTGTTCTCATAGACAATCGTGTGGTGACACTATAGCTAGTATGTAGGTGCTTATTGGAGAATAAGTTCACTGAACATGACTTGATCAAATGGACGACTAATGGAGTTTACTCATGTGTTAATAGTTGTTCATAAGTTGATGGTGGTACAAGTGTCCTTAGACTTGAGACCGTTAAAGTAATCTTATATACAATGAGCTATGTTTTGGTTTAGTTCTAAGTCCTCAAGGGACCATCATTAGTTCTATTCCGGGTATAGGAATTTGTATATGAAGATAGTTAACGATCGATAAAGAATCTACCCCTTTCAGTATAAGAAAGTGAATATCCTATGATGTTCTTACTATGTTAGTTCTGGAATCTCTGGCCAGAGTAATTGAAGTTAGAAAGAGTTTCTAATTCAAATGAACTAGACATAATGTATAAGAAATTATATGATTAAATTAAATAGGCTTGACACGCGATCCATGCCTTGTATTTAATCGGGATATTGTCGGGTAGAAGGAATTGATTGTACGGTAACCATTTGCTGAATAGGTTTTATATATTCTAAGCAATGAATTCATATTATCCGGATAGTAGCGATATATTGAAAAGTATCACTCACGATGTAGAATAAATATTAATTACTTATGTAATTGTATTTAACGAATTAATTAGTAATTCGTATAAGTAATAATAAATAGTTTATTATTATTTATTTCTACTACCGGCTTAATATTGAACCTAAAGGGTCACACCATAAAAAGGCTAAATATTTATAGATGATGAGAATAATTAATAATGGCTATGAATTATTTATTTATTGAATAAATAATTAATTAACAATTATTTATAATTTATTAAATGAGATTTAATAGATTATAAATAAATTAAGAAAAGTTCTTAATAATTATTAATTACAAAATTTAGTTTGAGAAATTAAATTTTATGAGAGAATTATTTTCAGAATGAGATTAAAAATTAAAAAGGTTTTAATTATTAAATGATTATTTAATTAGATAAAGTAAAGACTTTATTTCTTTAAATATCAATCATTCCAAGAGTTGGAAGATACAAGAAACAACAAACACAAAACATCCCAGGGGTTTGAGATGATCATTGAGAGCTTTTGAAGTTCATCAAAATCATTCCAAATCATTTTAATTATTTTCTCAATTGTTCTTCATCTACTATATGATATTTGATCTTGGTGGATACTATAAGAGCACTCCACACTTGAGGGGTGATTGCTGGAAATCAAAGATACATTCATAACAATCCCAGGAAAGCTATCAAGGTATTTTTCTTGTGTTCATAAAATTTTTAAATCTATATACATGATTAATTAGGTTTTTATGCAAGTAAATGTGATTTACGCTTCCGCTACGGCCATAAATTCCTTCAATGGTATCAGAGCATAGGTTGCATGTATATAGATCCCAGAAAAAAATTCGGATTTTTTCAAGCTTGTATGAATTAGTTATGAATTTTTGAAGTTCTTAGAGGCTATAATCAAATTAATTACGAATTAATTAATAAATTATTTTTTAAAATAATTTTAATCACTGATATATATTCTACAAGCGTTGTAGAAGTCCCAGAAAAAGTTTCATAATTTTCCCATGTATAGATTATTTATTACTGATTTTTAAAGAGTTTAGAAATTAATAAATAATAATCTGTTTTATAAATATATATATATTATTTATAAAAATATCTAGATGGGTAATTATTGTTGGGGGCCCAAAAGGTTGAATTAGTGGGTTGGTGGGCTGAATAGAGTGGACTGGCCGACTGATTTTAAAAATTATCCTGCCGACTGAACGCTGAAAGCAGATCAGTACGCGCGACTGAGAACCGCGCGTGGGCGTCACGCGCTGGCGACTCACGCGCCGCGCGTGCAGCTCACGCGCCGGGTCGGGTCGGACCGGTCGGGTCGGATCTCGGGTCGGGTCATGGGTCGGGCCGGATGCTGACGTTAGCATGACGTCATCACAGTGTACCGCATCTGTTGAATGCATGACCCAATTAATATGGTATTTTTGGCTGATAACGCATTCTGGTAATGCGTTACAGGGGCTGTAGATGACAGAAATGGCCCTGATTCGTATTTTGATTTTTCCCGTTGATCCGTAACTCCGTTTGAGGCGTATAATATATCGTTGGATTCGTTTTTTCGAGACGGATCTAATGGAGTGGTCAAATAAATTTTAAAAATTAATTTTAAAATGGTTATAGCTTCCGAAAGTGTTTTAAAGCCCGTTTTAATTGTATTAAAATGCTTTAAAATACTAATATTGTTTCATATAGATGTTTAACAATGTTTAACATGATATAACATGTTTGCCTATATATATGTGTGCATAGAAATGCCATGAGATAATATATATAGTTTTATATATCGTATATAAAATGCATGTTTGACTTTAGGTTTTAACGAAAACGTTTCGCAACCTAAATAATATAAAATCCCTCGTTATTTAATATCGAGTAATAAAATGGCCAATGTCACAACGGGCTGTGTCGGTCATAGCCTTCCAACATGGTAGAAAGTAATTCTTAGTTTTGAGCTTTGTCGTTTCGTGCTACAGCCGAGGGCTTCGTTTTCAAAAATAGGAATTACTTGTCTATTACATGAGATGCGTATAATTAATTAGAATCCAATTGTCGTTACGTGCTACAGCCGTGGGCTATTAAGATCTTATTAATTTAACGAGATGTTGGGTCTCACTTGACTTAGAATATTGAATTTAGACGTGCTACAGCCGTGATTCAATGATTCAAGAGGCTAAATGGAATTAGGGAATAACATGAGATGTAATTGATAAAGAGTTATCTGCCTATGGAACATTACATAGCGTTTCGTGCTACAGCCGAGGTTATATAATGGAAAGTAGGATCCCTATTCTCACATGCATTGAGAATGCTTAAGTTATACATTTGAGGGTTGTATAATTTTAATAAAACTGTGGGAGCCACCTATGAATAAAGACCCGATTCATAAGGTGTTATAATAAAATTGGATATCTACTAATGTTGTTATGTATTCACAAATTTCAGATTTATAGATCATGTCTTCTACTCTATCACTCCGTAGCATACTTGATGCGAACAAATTGACTGGTCCCAATTATGCTGATTGGCTTCGAAACCCGAGAATCGTTCTCAGGGCTGAGAAGAAGGATTATGTGCTTGACTCGCCTTTACCTGTACCTCCTTCTGATGATGCACTTTTCCAAGAACGAGAAGTGTATAATGACTGGTTAGATGCTGCTAATGTAGCTCAATGTGTCATGCTAGCATCCATGACACCTGAGTTACAGAAGCAACATGAGAAAATGGATGCTCCTACCATTCTGATACATCTACAGGAGCTTTATGATGTACAAGGGAGAACCGCTCAATATGATATATCGAAAGAGCTATTCCAATGTAGAATGGCTGAAGGGTCGTCTGTGAATGACCATGTGCTTAAGATGATCAATCTGATTGAGCATCTAGGGCAGTTAGGTTTTGTCATGGATGGGGAGTTAAGCCAAGATTTAGTCTTGCAGTCACTCCCGGATTCGTTCTCGCAGTTCGTTATGAACTTTCACATGAACAAGCTGGATGTCAGCTTAGCTGAGCTCCACAACATGCTGAAAACTGCTGAGGCGAATTTTCCCTCCAAAAGGGGTTCTGTTATTATGATCGGTGCCAGTACCTCTACTAAGAGGAAGAGGAAATGGAAACCGAAGAATAAGAAAAAGGGTGAGAATAAGCCTGTTCCACCAAAGGCTGACCCAAAAAGCAAAGCAGTTTGCTTCCAATGTAACAAGGTGGGACACTGGAAGAGGAACTGTAAGGTTTACCTTGCAGAGTTAAAGAATAAGAAGGGCAATGAGATTACCGCTTCTGATTCAGGTATGTTCATGATTGAACTAAATATGTCTTTAAGTCAGATTTCTACTTGGGTATTGGATACTGCTTGTGGGTCTCATATTTGCAATTCGTTGCAGGGACTAAAGCAAAGTAGATCTCTGGGGGAAGATGAAGTGATTCTATTGATGGGCAATGGAGCAAGAGTTGTTGCTGCAGCTGTAGGATCATTTCCTTTGCATATGCCTACGGGCAAAACTATTGTGTTGAATAAATGTTATTATGTACCATCAATTGTAAGAAATATTGTTTCTATTCCTGTACTTGATTCGGATGGTTTTACATTTATTGTTGAGAATAATAAATGTTTAATTAAGAGAAACAATATTACTTATGGATACGGTACATTACATAATGGTTTGTATATATGTGACTTAGAACATAATTTGTTTCAAATTGAACAACCAAATAATAAAAGAAAAAGAGATAATAAAAATCCAACTTATTTATGGCACTGCAGACTAGGTCATATTAGTGAGAACAGACTTCGCACATTACATAAGGATAAGTTACTAGAACATTTTGATTTTGAATCATATCGTACATGCGAGTCTTGTCTCATGGGTAAAATGACTAAATCTCCATTTACTGGACATGGAGAGAGAGCTGCGGGGTTGTTAGACTTGGTACACACAGATGTATGTGGACCAATGTCAACAAGTGCTAGAGGAGGATTTTCATACTTCATTACTTTTACGGATGATCGATCCAGGTTAGGATATGTATATCTTATGAAATACAAATCCGAAGCTTTTGAAAAGTTCAAGGAATATAGAAATGAAGTAGAAAAACAAACCGCACGTAGTATAAAAGTTCTTCGATCAGATCGAGGAGGTTAGTACTTAAGCGGAGAGTTTTTAGGTTATCTTAAAGAAAATGGTATAGTTTCTCAATGGACCCCTCCCTATACTCCACAATTAAATGAAGTATCTGAGAGAAGGAATCGTACTCTATTAGATATGGTGAGGTCCATGATGAGCTTTACTGATCTTCCAATATCACTATGGGGTTATGCTTTAGAGACGTCAGCGTATTTACTGAACAAGGTGCCTTCTAAATCGGTTCTCACGACCCCACATGAGATGTGGAGTAGGAAGAAACCAGGTCTTAAACATGTTAAGGTTTGGGGGTGTCAAGAAAGTTGAACATGATAAGTTGGAACCTAGATCCGTGAAATGCAGTTTTGTGGGATATCCTAAAGAAGGTCATGGATATTATTTCTATGATCCTTCTGATCAAAGGATATTTGTTTCTAGACACGCACACTTCTTAGAGGAACAGTTCCTCGTTGATAGAAACAGTGGGAGAAATATTGAACTTGATGAAGTTCAAGAACCACAAAATGCAACGATTAGAGAAGAAGTACCTGTTCAGAAAGAACAACCTTCTGTAGAACAACCTTTACGTAAGTCAGAGAGAGTGTCCTGCCCAATCGAAAGATATTACGGGCTTGTCATTGAAAATGATGATGATTTGTCATTTGTTGATGATGAGGACCCTATGACTTATGAAGAGGCTGTGAGTTGTAATGACTCAGAGAAATGGCAGGATGCCATGAAATTCGAAATGGACTCGATGTATATAAACCAAGTGTGGACTTTGGTTGAGGCACCTGAAGGAGTTAAACCCATTGGGTGCAAATGGATATACAAACGAAAGTTAGGAGCAGATGGCCAGGTGGAGACCTATAAGGCCAGGCTTGTGGCAAAAGAATTCAAACAAAGACAAGGGATTGACTTTGATGAAACCTTTTCGCCTGTAGCCTTGCTCAAATCCATTAGGATTTTGCTTGCGATTGCAGCTTACTATGATTACGAGATCTGGCAAATGGACGTAAAGACGGCCTTCCTCAATGGGAACTTGAAGAGGAAGTGTATATGACACAGCCAGAGGGTTTTGTTTCCAGTGGAAACGAAAATCTAATATGTAGACTGCTGCGAACCATATATGGTTTGAAGCAAGCTTCTCGAAGATGGAACATCCGTTTTGATGAGACAATCAAAGAGTTTGATTTTATCAAAAACTTAGATGAACCATGTATTTACAAGAAGGTTAGTGGGAGCGCGGTAACATTTCTTATATTGTATGTGGATGACATACTTATAATAGGAAATGATATACCGAGTTTACAATCAGTCAAGGTCTGGCTATCAAAGAACTTCACTATGAAGGACTTGGAAGAGGCATCCTATATTTTAGGGATGAAGATCTATAGAGATAGATCTAATCGAATGATTGGCCTATCCTAAGGTACATACATCGATAAAGTGCTAAAACGGTTTAGCATGGAGAACTCGAAAAGAGGTCTCATTCCTATTAGTCATGGGATTACTCTTTCCGAGAAGATGTCTCCAAAGACATATGAGGAAAGGTTGCGCATGAGTAGGATTCCTTATGCCTCGACAATAGGATCCATCATGTATGCGATGTTATGTACTAGAGCTGATGTTGCTCATTCACTTAGTGTGACGAGCAGATATCAGTCTAACCCAGGTGAAGAACACTGGAAAGCAGTGAAGAACATATTGAAGTACTTGAGAAGGACTAAAGATGTTTTTCTTGTTTTTGGTGGATCTGAATTGAAAATTGAGGGTTATACTGACTCTAGTTTTCAATCAGAAGGCGATGGTAGCAGATCCCAGTCAGGGTATGTATTTACTCTAAATGGGGGAGCGATTAGTTGGAAGAGTTCCAAACAGCCTACAACGGCTGACTCCACAGCGGAAGCAGAATATATAGCTGCATGTGAAGCTGCAAAGGAAGCTGTCTGGATGAGGAAATTTGTTTCTGATTTGGGAGTAGTTCCTAGCATTGAGGATCCTATAGTGTTGTATTGTGATAACAACGCTGCGATAGCTCAAGCTAAGGAACCAAGATCCCATAAGAATTCCAAACACGTGTTGCGGCGCTTTCATCTGATTCGAGAGATCATAGAAAGAGGGGATGTCAACATCGTAAGAGTTGACACACATAACAACATAGCGGACCCATTTACTAAGGCATTGTCTCAGGCTCACTTTGATCGACATAGAGATAAGATGGGTATAAGATACCAGAGTGATTGGCTTTAGTACAAGTGGGAGTTTGATAGTATTTTGTCCTAAACCCAATCATGTATGATGAGTTAGGAAATACTTTCATGTAATCTTATTTGATTTTATTTATATTAATAAAAGACTTGTTGTTTTTATTACGGGCTTTATCTATTTAAAGTGTTTAAATAAGAAGTTCCATAGTTTAGAGTAAAGCTTCTAGAATTATAATGAGATTATAATAATGAGATCTAGAAGATGATAACACTAAACTTAAATAGTTCCCGATCGTAGGATAACTAATTGGGAGTTAGTCAATCCGTAAAGATCAGTACATACTATGCTTGCTTCCTCGGAAGGATGTCTGTTCTCATAGACATTCGTGTGGTGACACTATAGCTAGTATGTAGGTGCTAATTGGAGAATAAGTTCACTGAACGTGACTTGATCAAATGGACGACTAATGGAGTTTACTCACGTGCTAATAGTTGTTCATAAGTTGATGGTGGTACAAGTGTCCTTAGACTTGAGACCGTTAAAGTAATCTTATATACAATGAACTATGTTTTGGTTTAGTTCTAAGTCCTCAAGGGACCATCATTAGTTCTATTCCGGGTATAGGAATTTGTATATGAAGATAGTTAACGATCGATAAAGAATCTACCCCTTTCAGTATAAGAAAGTGAATATCCTATGATGTTCTTACTATGTTAGTTCTGGAATCTCTGGCCAGAGTAATTGAAGTTAGAAAGAGTTTCTAATTCAAATGAACTAGACATAATGTATAAGAAATTATATGATTAAATTAAATAGGCTTGACACGCGATCCATGCCTTGTATTTAATCGGGATATTGTCGGGTAGAAGGAATTGATTGTACGGTAACCATTTGCTGAATAGGTTTTATATATTCTAAGCAATGAATTCATATTATCCGGATAGTAGCGATATATTGAAAAGTATCACTCACGATGTAGAATAAATATTAATTACTTATGTAATTGTATTTAACGAATTAATTAGTAATTCGCATAAGTAATAATAAATAGTTTATTATTATTTATTTCTACTACCGGCTTAATATTGAACCTAAAGGGTCACACCATAAAAAGGCTAAATATTTATAGATGATGAGAATAATTAATAATGGCTATGAATTATTTATTTATTGAATAAATAATTAATTAGCAATTATTTATAATTTATTAAATGAGATTTAATAGATTATAAATAAATTAAGAAAAGTTCTTAATAATTATTAATTACAAAATTTAGTTTGAGAAATTAAATTTTATGAGAGAATTATTTTCAGAATGGGATTAATAATTAAACAGGTTTTAATTATTAAATGATTATTTAATTATATAAAGTAAAGACTTTATTTCTTTAAATATCAATCATTCCAAGAGTTGGAAGATACAAGAAACAACAAACACAAAACATCCCAGGGGTTTGAGAGGATCATTGAGAGCTTTTGAAGTTCATCAAAATCATTCCAAATCATTTTAATTATTTTCTCAATTGTTCTTCATCTACTATATGATATTTGATCTTGGTGGATACCATTAGAGCACTCCACACTTGAGGGGTGATTGCTGGAAATCAAAGATACATTCATAACAATCCCAGGAAAGCTATCAAGGTATTTTTATTGTGTTCTTACAATTTTTAAATCTATATACATGATTAATTAGGTTTTTATGCAAGTAAATGTGATTTACGCTTCCGCTACGGCCATAAATTCCTTCATAAAGGCGATCCTCCGAATACTTCGGAGAAGAAAAGCCGTGTTGAAGATTTGAATGTGAACTCTTATCGGCCTTCTTGGGCCGTGATGGAGTCAGACTCTTTTGGAGCTCCTGCTTCGGCTGTTTCAAAGAGAATTGCTGGGGATATGTGCCACTCCTTCATTCTCCCGAAGGACCGTTCCCTGTATGATTCTGCGGATATAGCCGAAGGTACCGCCAATCTTCTAGGGCATCTTTCCCTGGTAAGGAGTATTTTACCCCGAAGTTGTTATTTTTGCTTTATATATGATTTTAAATTTGCCCCCTTTTTTTTAAGCTACCCCTTGGGTTGCTTCTGTAGCCGATATAGTGAAGAATCAGGATATTCTACTTTATCACCAAGGAAGGCAGATTGATCAAACGATTCCTTCGTTGGAGAGGGAAATCGAAGAGTTGAAGTCTAAGCTTTCTTCAATGAGAACGATGCTCTGTGGCAGCAGAATGACAAGATGATGGCTGATACAGAAGATCTGCTCGATTGGATGGAAAGCCGAAAGGTCGAGCTAAGTCAGATGAGGGACCCTTAGCTTGTACTTCCTGCCTTCGGGCTAATTTGTAATTTTATTAAAATATAATGGAATTACAGCCTTCGGGCAATTTTCTCTTTAATTTTTTATTGGGCAATATTTCGAATTTAAGTTACTTTTCATTTCCTATGCATATGCAATCTTCGGATTTTTAAGTTACTTATATTTCTTTTGCCTGAACAATTTTTTAGTTTTTTGGCGGTCCTCTTAGAGGTTTTTAGGCTATGTGATTCCTATACTCGAAGTAATATTCGGAAATTCGAAGCATTTCGACATTTCCCTTACTTGGGGTAATTTCTGGAATTTCATCTCTTCGGACCGAGTCATTTCGGACTACAGTACTTTGTTGCCCCTGAGTCGCAATTCGGACGAAGGTTTCTTCTTTCGGTTTTGGGCGAATCCTGCCTCCCGAAGACCTCGGGGTGAACTGGGACTTATATTTCGGGGTTTTTTAATAATTCCCGACAGAGAACTAGTGTCTCAGCCATTCGGGTAGTTCGTCCGATAAATAAATATAAATGAGGCGAACAAATTGAGCTTTTATTGATGGTTGAAATTGAAATTTTTCTTACAAAAAGCTTACTGATAAAACTTGCGTAGTCGGGAAGCATGCCACGTGTTTTTGATCGGACTCCCATCTAGTTCAGTTAGTTTGTAAGTTCCTGGTCGTACGACTTGAATAATCACATAGGGTCCTTCCCAGTTTGGCTGAAGTTTCCCTTGCTTGTTTGGCATCGAAGTTGCTAATTCCCGAAGAACTAGATCGCCAACTTTGAAAGACCTCTTCATTACACCCGAGTCATAATATTGAGCAGTTTGCTGTTGATACTTGACATTTCTTAGGTGTGCCACTTCCCTGGCTTCTTCTAACAAGTCAACATTAACTTGGAGGCCTAACTCGTTTGTATCGAGATTAAATACTTCGCTTCGGTATGACTCTAGGTCGACTTCTACTGGTACCATTACATCGGTGTCATATGCCAGACTGAAAGGAGTTTCTCCGGTCGAAGATCTTGGCGTGGTGCGATAAGCCCATAGTACATATGGTAATTCTTCAGCCCATAACCTTTTGGATTCTCCGAGTCTCTTCTTTATCCCATCAAAGATGACTCTGTTTGCGGCCTCTATCGCCCCATTTCCTTGTGGGTGACCAACCGAACTGAATTTCTGTTGAATTCCGAAAAAAGCTAGAAATTTCTTGAACTTCTTCCCGATGAATTGGGTCCCGTTATCCGACACACATATTTTGGGAATCCCGAATCTGAGGATTACTTGCTCCAGCTTAAATTTCTTGGCAGCTTCTTCGGTAATTGAGGACAAAGGGCGTGCTTCTACCCACTTGGAAATGTAATCGATTGCCACAATGCAATACCTGGCTTGTTTGGTGCTGGTAGGTAGGATTCCGACAATATCCACGGCCCACATGGCGAAGGGAATTGGATTTAAGACTGAAGTCATCTCTTCGGGAGGTTGTTTCGGAACCTTGCTGAAAAGCTGACATTGCCTACATTTCTTCGCATAACTCAGTGCATCGGCTCGTAGGGTCGGCCAAAAGAATCCCTTTCTTAGAATTTTGAAGGCCAGAGAACGGTCTGCCAAGTGTTCCCCACAGATTCCTTCGTGCACTGCTTCTAGAGCTGTTTTTTGTTCTTCGGGGGTCAGGCATCTCAGCAGCGGTTCAGTAGCCGATCTTCGGTACATTTTTCCTGCTATAATTGTGTACCTGGTGGCCCGATTTTTGATTTCTTGAGCCTCGGTTTTTTCCCATGGTAGTGTCCCTTTTTCAAGGAATAGTCGAATTGGAGTCATCCAATCTATCCCTTGGTGAATCTCGAAACATACCTTTTTATTGATGGAGGGCGCTTTGACTTCAGTGAGGTAAATTGAGCCTATGAGATTCTGAGTGTCGGCCGAAGCTAGTCTAGATAATGCATCTGCTCGGCTGTTGTTTTCCTTGGCAACAGTGGTCAGTTCAAAAGATTCGAACAACAAAGAGTTTGCTTTTACCTTGGCTGCATAGGCTTTGGTTCGAGCGTCCCTTTGTTCATTTTCCCCCGAGAAATGCTTTACTACTAGCATCGAATCGCTGAATGCCCAAAGATGTCTGACTTCTAGGTTTCTTTCCAAATTCATCCCAGCCAGAAGTGCTTCATATTCAGCTTCGTTTTTGGTTAAGGAAAAGGTAAATCGGATGGCCTGACATATCTTGAAACCTTTGGGGCTTGTAAGAATTAGACCGGCTCCGCACTTACTTCCAGCCACCTAACCATCAACAAATAGCTTCCACTTGCCAGGAGCTTGTATCAGTTTTTCTTCGACTTGCAACCCTTCGGAACCAGTGAATGAACACTCTACTATGAAATCGGCCGGGGCCTGTGCTTTTATCGCAGTTCTCGGCACATATTCCAGATCAAATTCTCCCAACTTGATGGCCCAGGCAACAACTCTGCTAGAAGCCTCTGGTCTCTGTAATATCTTTTTCAAAGGTTAATCGGTCGTGACTTGTATTGTCCTCCCCTGGAAATAATGTCTCAATTTTCTTGAGGCCATGACCAACCCATAATCAAATTTCTCGGCATTCGGGTATCTGGTTTCTGCTTCTTTCAGCATGTGGCTAATGTAGAAAACTGGATATTGGTTTCCATTGTGTTGCTTGACTAAGACGGCCCCCAATGTCCGATCATTTACAGCCAAGTATAGTTGTAAAGTCTCTTGTGGATCCGGTCTCATTAGCAACGGAGCCTTCGTTAGATACTTCTTGATATCTTCGAAAGCTTTCTCACATTCTGGACCCCACAAAAAAGTCTTCGTACCTTTTAATACCTCAAAGAAGGGTAAAGCTTTGTCGGCCAATTTGGAGATGAATCTTCTTAGGGCAGCCAATCTTCCAGTCAATTTTTGAATATCCCGAATTGTTTTCGGAGCTTCCATGTCGATTATTGCTTTTATCTTTTCTGGATTGGCTTCAATGCCTCGAGCACTTACCATATAACCAAGGAATTTATCGCTGAATACTCCAAACGTGCATTTGTTTAGGTTGATCCACATGTTGTTTTTTCTTAGCGTCTCGAAGCACTCTCTCAAATCATCGGCGTGATCCTGAAACAAAGATTTTACTATCATGTCGTCCACGTAACATTGCATATTCCTCCCGATCTGGTTTTTAAAGACATTATTGATCATCTTCTAAAAGCTGGCCCCCGCGTTCTTCAAACCGAAAGGCATGACAATGAAAGCATATGTTCCTTTCGGAGTGATGAATGCTGTTTTAGGGATGTCTTTAGATTTCATGGCGATTTGGTGATATCCTGAGAATGCATCTAGGAAGCTCAGGATTTCATATCCTGATGTAGCATCAATGAGCTGATCGATGTTGGGAAGTGGATAATGGTCTTTATGGCAGGCGAGATTGAGATCGGTGTAATCGACGCACATCCTCCATTTGATATTTTCCTTTTTGACCACTACCACATTAGCTAACCATTCGGGGTATTTGATTTCTTCAATAAAATCTGCTTCCATTAACTTTTCCACCTCTGTCTGGATCACCTTTTGTCTTTCCATGGCGAAATTTCTCTTCTTCTGTTTGACTGGCTTGGCCCCTTCTTTCACATTTAAACTATGTTAGGCAATGCTCGGATCAAGTCCGGGCATGTCTTCAGGACCCCAGGCAAATATGTCGTGGTACTCTCGGATCACGGCAATCACTTTTGCTTTCAGGTCATCGTTCATATCTCTCCCGATACGGATCATTCGACCCGAAGTGCCTGCATATAATTCAACCTCTTCGGTTTCCACCGCTGGTTCGGCTATAGGGTTTGAGAGATTGTCCCTAAACTTTTCTAGTTCAATGCTCATCGTATGGTGGATGCTTCCGGCCTGATCGTTCATGCATCTTTTCTTTTTACCTTCATCTTCGGCTTCTTCTTCGGATCTATCTAGATCTTCTAGCATAATGATCCTCGCTGTCTTTTGATCTCCTTTCATTTCGCCGATGCCATGATCGGTAGGGAACTTCAACTTCAAATGGGGTATTGAGGCTATAGCTTGGAAAGCCGTTAAAGTAGGACGCCCGAGGATGCCATTATATGGGCTTTCCACTCGGACAACATAGAATTTCACTTGTTTTTCCAC
The DNA here is from genome assembly GCA_036435485.1 of Saposhnikovia divaricata. NCBI lineage: Eukaryota > Viridiplantae > Streptophyta > Magnoliopsida > Apiales > Apiaceae > Saposhnikovia > Saposhnikovia divaricata. The sequence continues at coordinate 30,204,212 of CM071598.1, forward strand.
AGTGCAGGGAGGTTTACCCAATACCAGGGACAATGTGATCGTTCCCTCAATCGGAACCGGTGAGTTACCAAAGCCATAAAGTGGGGGTTCATTGCAAGATTCCAGCTGTTCTCCTCCCAGATTCATTTTTTCATAAGTCCGGTGATACAAAATGTTGACCGAACTACCACCATCTATCAGTACCTTCCATACCTTATTTTGGCCGATGATCGGATTCACTACCAAAGGATCCTCGTGTGGCCAAATGACATCCTCATAATCTTCTTCAGTAAACATTATGGGCAATGGCTGTTTTCCCTATGTAGTATGTTGATATAGATTGTAGACTTGACGAGCATACCTTCTTTTGGCCGTTTTGCTATATCGATCCATTATTGTACCCCCCGTGATGGTTCTTACCTCCCCTCTATATCGAGGGGCTTCGTCTCTTTCCCTTTGCCTAGGGTTGTCATCCTCTTCGTTCCGATCTCTGATTTCTTTCGGACCTGAGTCATTCCTTTTTGGTTCCAAACGATCTCTTAAATCTTTAACAAATTGATTTAGCTCACCTGTTTTTACCATTCTCTCTATCAATCTCTTCAGATGAAAACATTAGGCTGTGTTGTGACCTTTGTCCTGATGGTAATCATAGTATTTATTCCCATTCTTCTTATGATCAGGTACCCTCAGCTTCGCCGGTCTCCGGAAATCAGACCTGCCTTTGATTTCGTTCAGTATCTTAGAGATAGGAGTGTTTAGGGGAGTAAACACCATGGGCTCCTTTCCTCTCTTTGAATTGCCTCTTCTATCACCCCTTCGGTCCCCATCTCGTTTATCATCTTGCCGGGAATCATCTCTCCTTCGGTCGTTCTTCCCCTGACTGCCCTTTCTTCGACTGTCTTTAGACAATTCTTTGTATCCATCGATAGACTCCATTTTTCTCCTGATACTTTCTCCTCGGATATAGATGTCGTTGAGTGACTTCGGGGGAACATCATATAAGGACGACCGAAGCTTTCTTCCTTTAACTGAGTCAAGGCCAGTGGTCAGAAATCCTGCCGCCTTGACCTTATCTAGGTTGGTCACCATGCCAGCTTCTTCCTTAAAACGGGCTAGGTAATCACCCAATTCTTCATCCGATCTTTGGCGACAATGAATGAGAGATTCGGTATCCTTCTCTCTCCGACACAGGTGAGAATAATGCCTCAAAAACTTGCTCTTCAGTCGATCATAAGAAGGTATGGATCTAGGCCTCATTGATCGATACCACAGGGAGGCCGAGCCTTTCAAATAGGTTTTAAACATTTTGCAAAGCATGATATCATAGTGACCCATTCCTGTCATCAAACTTTCATATTTTTCACAATGGTCTTCTGGGTCTCCCTTGCCACTAAATTCGGTCATTTCGGGAACTGACGACCTGGAGGTGGTCTATATTGTTCAATCTCTTCAGTTACGACGGGCTCCCGACGCATCCTCTTCTGGTCTCCAAACATACATTTCTCCATTCTTCGAAGCCTATCTTTCCATTGAGAGCCTGTTTCTTCTTCCTCTGAGTCCGAAGGATCTTGGGACGGGTGTGAAGAATGTGTTTTGGATTCTGAAGATTCCTCCTGGTGAGGTCTGGACCTTTTTTCTCTTCGGCCCTTAGAGACTGTTTTCTGAGGTTCATTCACGGGATCCTCTTCTCCAGTTTGAAGGGCTTCTCGCGCTATCCTTTCTTCCAACTCAACTTCTTCGCGCCGAAGTTTTATGGCTTCCAATCTTAACTCGTCCGCCTTCTTCTGTAAGGCTCATCTTTTTGCCTCCTGGGATCCTTCCGCTTCAGTGGCTTTTCCTTTGACATTCTGTAGCCTTATTTCTTCGGACGTAGGAGTTTCTATATTGAGATTTTCAGAATCCTGAGGTAACATGATTCACAAAAGAAGCTTATACGTTTCCCACAGACGGCGCCAAATGTCACGACTCGATTTACGCTTCGGACAAACCTATCCTCCGTATGTTAGGAACAGGTTCGGGTAGCTCTTGCAAAGAGAAGAATGCGAGGGTGTTACCCCCCGATTCACCTCTGGTGTGAGAATCAGTAAAAATGTAGTGGAAACGTAAACGTAAAGCTCATGTAAATCAGTGTATCTCAGGGTGTGTGATTGTGTTTATCACCTAATAATTGTGTCTATTTATATTATGTATGTGAATAGTACCGTTGACGATCCTCTTGATTCTCAGTAATGGAGGGCGATAAATGGTAAGGCGCTACACTGGCAATGGTCGACCGTTTCTGCTGTCTTCAGCTGGATGTTCATGATGGGCCTGGTCCAATCGCATGGTTTTAACGGTCATGAGCCTAAAGGCTTATTGGATTGGGCCCCCAAAGGCTTATAAGATCGGGCCCTCTAACAAATTCCTTACCAACCTAACCCTCCATCCAAATAAAGTAAGGGTTGAACCCTTCATTACTCAACCGTTACATCCAAACAAGGTATGGGTTCAACCCATCCCTTCCCAACCTAATCCATCCCATCCCACTCCAACCCAATCCAACCCAACCCAACCCTTCCTAACCCCATCCAATGAGGCCCTCAGGGTCTCGACAATTGCACTCTTCTTACACAGACAGGCGGAGTTGGTTATGTAAATGTAGTTTTTATTCTTCATGTCTCTTTTAAGACGTGGTGAGATTGATTTCATTTCACCTTCTAGCCAGATACTCTAATTACCAAAATTTAAAAGTTGGTGCATGGTTATAATTTTCTTGCATATTTCACATTGTTGTAGTGGAAAAATATGAAATCTTTTATTTGTACTTCTTCGTTGATGGGTTGATCATTTGGTTAAAGATGCACTTATATCTTCAAGTGATTGTAAATCAAGTTTAAATTACCATTTTCATAAATGAAAATCTTTTTTACTAGTTAAACACAATCACACATCACCTTATTTTTAACAAATTCTCCATCGTTTGCTCAAGTCTATACATTCAAATCACGATCTTATACACTTGTAAAACCTTCTGTCTCGTTTTGAGAGTCGGTCGTCTTCACCCATCCTTCACCGTCTCATCCTTCCATCAAACCCACATCCATCCCACCCATTCTCAAATCACGTTTCCTCCATTTATGAATCTTTAATTTCTATTTTTTTAGTTTTTCAATAAAATAGAGATTCAATCCTTTTTGGGTGAGATCTTTTTATCGTACCCATCTTTTTGGGTTGTTGATTGTTCCCAATTTTTTGGGATTTATGTTTTATTGCGTTTTTTATTTGTTGTCATGTTGCGTTAAGCATTTTACGGTGTATTGGAAAATCTGGGAAATCCGCTTCGAATCTGGAATGGTGGTGATTATCGCGAGAGCTCACCTTGCATTGTTCAATGTATGGGGTATATGTATCACCAACCTTAGTTGGTGTAACTGAAGAGTATGAACACTATTCTACCACCGATTTTTTATGTGCGCAGGTCAATCGTGATTCTACTATTTTCAAGGATGTTGGTGTCGACTGGATTGCTCGATAAACTTTTGTAATCATTTTTATTATCAAGAATATTTATATTCTACTCCCTCCGGTCCATTATGTAAGGCATTTAACTTTTCTGCACTTAACTTTAGGTGCTTTGACTATATATTAAAAATTATTATTTTTCAATTTTTCCTTTTTTGAATAAAAATATAATATTTGAAATTTTATTTAGAAAAAGAAATTTTAAAAAATAATAATTTTAGATATGTAGTCAAAGCACTTAAAATTATGTGCACAAAAGTCAAACGCCATATATAATGAATCGGATGAAGTATATATTAAGCAATCTGAAAACAAAGCGACTATTTGCTTAGCTCGTTTTTTGTTTCACAATCAATTGATAGTTTGGGGGTTTGCCCCGGCTGGGCTGTGGTTGATTCAAGTTAATAAAATCCTTTTGTTTGTAAAAAAAAATACAAAAACAAATTCTTAACATCCGTTACGAGGGAGATACGGGACATTAACAGGTGGGCAGTTAAACATTTGTAAAAAGAAAAAACATCCAATTTATTTGAATTTACTTGCTTCAAACGCCTTATATCACTCTTCATACTTGATCGACTAAAACATACTAACATACATTGGAGTGTATCATCACAGCATACAGTTGGAAAAACATACAAGGATTCCACTTGATCGAAAGCACAAAACTATCAAGCACTAAACCTAAACAAAAGGCTACTTAATTGGTCTTAAGGAATAATTAATTGGTATGCATGAACTTGGTAATTAGTTGCAGCAACTGATCAGAGACGTCCGAGTATGGGTCATTAGTGAAGAAACCATGTTCTTTCCCAGCGAACTCTACATAATCAACATTCTTTCCAAGCCCCTTTAATCTCATTGCATAATCCTTAATCCTATCTCTCATCAGCTCCCTGCCTCCAGCCATCACTAGTATTGGATCAAGCTCCACAGATTCGAGATTCGGGCTTGCAGGCCCAAATGGATTTGCAAATGGATGGTCTGCTTTTTTTCCTACTGGCAGTGATAGCCTCCAAAACCTGTTTGATTGAATATTCCATATACATCAAATCTCAAGCATACTATCTCTATCTCAATTTAAATTTAAATTTCTGTTTCTATCTCTATCAGGCACAGATATGCATGCATGTCCACCTTTTGGCAAACTTGAAAAGGGGAATGATTTAAGAGGATGAAAAGCTAAGGCCATAAAGATGTGGTTTATACTTTATACAGAGTTCTGAGATATTTATGATCGGTAGGGATCATGAAGGGTCAGGTACTCAGTAGCTCTTCAAAAAATTAATTTTCGAACCACCAGAAAATCCAAGTTCTGAACATGATGGTTTGTTTGTTTCTAAGCCTCTGCTGTCTGTGTCTCATTGGATAGCTACCTCTTTTGAACTATACCCCTCCAACTTTACAATTATCACATCAGCACATGCATAAGTTCAGTTCATGCGTGTGGTCGAAAATCATACCAGATGCCTTGCCTATACCGTATTACATTATTTACAGTTAAACATCAATAACTGAATAGTCTCGGACCGGAGATTTTATTCATTTGTCGAGATTTTTTCTGTTATCTTGGGAACGAGAGAAAATATTAAATTATTCAGGTTTTGTTAAAATTCTCTTATAATCTTAACATGGTATTTTAGTCAGTTGCTAGAGGAACGAAAACATCAGAAGAAATCAAGGCTAAATAATTTTTGATAAGGAATTAAGGTTTCAATAAATAAAATCACTCATTTCATATTAAAATTCAGCCATGTTATGTTTAATTACCTATCAAGTGTCTCCAAATTCAAGATTGGCTCTGGCTCACCCTCTGCCTCCGACTTTGTCCTCTCAGTCCCTCCAAAAAATGGAGCTAACAAAACGTACCCTCGTACGCGAACTGGACTCAATTCAACCGATCCAGGTCCGAACCGGACCGCTATATGATGCGCCGCGTTCCCTCCAGACGAGTCACCAAGGATAAAAACTCGATCGAAGTCAGCACAGTCAAGGAAGGACTTATCAAGACTCTTACCCTTAGCTTGATCCCTGAGCCATTCCAGGCCTGTCACAGAATCATCTATTGCAGCTGGAAGCCTATATTCAGGAGCCAGGCGGTAGTCAGGTGCCACAACCACTGCCTGAAGAGCCGCAGAGAGGCGAAAGCAGCAGTTATGGCAGTTAGGCCACGTCCGAGACCCTACACAAAAACCACCACCGTGGAGGTAGTATACAATAGGGAGTTTGGAGGTGGCTGTGGCAGACACGGGCTTATAGAGGCGAACAGAGAGCCCGTGTCTCTTGTCGAACACGGAGTCTTGCCAGATGACGGAGCCATCAGCTTGGAGGGCAATGTTGAAGTTTATAAGGCTATCATCTAACCGGGAAATGAAACCATCGCTATAGACTTGGACAAAACCATGACAATCTTCTACTACACGAGGAAGAGAGCCCATTTTCTTTGTTTTTAAGTTGTACGTAAAACTAAGCTTGCCTCCTCTATTTATACAGGAAAAGTTCATACCTACTCTTCTTTTACCGTTTACTTGCATATATATTTACCACTAGGAGCCTTTAAGAGTTGTTATTAGAAAAATGTATACAAATAAGAGAAGAGAGACTTCTGATAATAAAAAAAAAATCCAAGAGTATTATAATTTATAACAACTCAAATATTCGCGAATGGAACACTTAAAACCTTCAAGTAGGTCTAAAAGTTTAAGAGTTTGTGATTTAAGAATACGATTATCTTCTCAAATTGTCTAAAAGCTAATTTTATCGTAGTTTAATGTGATTATTCATTTCATACTTATTCGACACTTATTTTTTTTTTTTGAGTAATAGTAATTCAATCAATAATAAAAGCCATACGGCATCTACAAGAATGATCGCGTCGAACAAACATAAAACAGAAACAATCGCTGAACCCGGAGGAACATTCCTGCGATTTGTTGAAAGAGTATTTACAAGTACCATCTTCATTACTGCCGAATGGATTCAATCTCGTTTGAGCTATCGACCATAATTGCAAACTCCTAACAACTTCGATCACCAAATCAAAAACTATACTCACACACATGGTGAGAAAAACAAAAACTCTCATTAAAGAGAGGATACAATAAACTGCCATTACAAATTAAAGTTGGGAAACCAATTTGAAATTACAACCGAAACAAAACTAGCAAACAATCCTTAACAATCAAGTCTTAAATCTGGGGGATCAAAACCACAAAAAACCAACTAAATCGGACCCCTCACGAGTACGGCAACTCAGGAGAACGAGAACTGGAGTTCGGCGACTTTGAGATCTAGATATTGACTGAGAAAGAACTACAATCACAAGCATAAAACCAAGGAATGCAAGAAAAACAGAGGAAAATTAGAAACTAAATTCCTATAGAAAAGTCACACCATTAACTAAGCTTCAAGTTTTTAACTATGAATAAGAAAGACAAGAAAAGCAAAATAAAAGAGGGTTGGGGCTTTCCACCGGAGAAACCAGTGGAAGCCCCGGAGATAGTTGAGAAAAAGGGGAGCGGCGGCTTAGGAGAAAAGAAAGGAGAGAGTAATTTTTATGAATTTTGTTTTTTTGTTTTAATTTTATTCGACACTTATTGTATTCTATACCTTGATTTTGCATGTTACTAAATTAAATAAAATTATTCGGAATTAGTATCGAGCTGTTTATATCTATTGTGGATTCGTTTAGGTTACAAAATCTATGCAACAACTCATCAACTAAATGGTTGCCTAAGCAGTAACTCATCCAAACGGTTACGAAATCTATGCAGCAACTCATCCTTTCTTCAAAATCATTTATTATGTTCTTCGATGGTCATTAAACTTGACACAACTAATTTTTTCACCCAATAGGATCGTGATACATGAGCGTAGCCATAGTATAGCGAATGGGGTCAATTATATAAAGTTAAACGATAAGTCCGTCAATTTCATCAAAAAGGTCGACCGACAGGACTTTGGTACGCAAAAGGATATGCATAGCTCATTCCTCATAGCTGCAATCTGAATCTCTATCCTTGTTGCAGGTACAACTTGTTACAATGTTGTTTGATATTATTACATTTCAAAGGTGTCCATACATCCCCCACCGGTTCTAGATACGGCCCCTGAGTGAGAAAGTGACAAAATATGATGAAAACTTGACACAAATTTGGTGAATACATATAATCTTGAATCAAGGTACAAGGATAACTCTTATCGACAAATTCGAATAGGACAAATACATGAAAACTTTAACAACACTGTTCTCCTTTCTGCTTAGCCCACTATATGTCTTAATCGTTATCTTTACATTATAAAGTAAGATTCATTGTTTATATTGACTTGATGCATATCACAAACGGGTCCTTCCGATTTCATATTTGTCCTACCATTATATTTTCGGCATAATCTGATATCATCCCATCCATCCTCATATGTATGTTCATTGACATTGCACACTGTGGCACTCCATCTCATCGTAGCAATTGTAGCACTGATAATATTAAACCTGCGTTTTTTTTAATTTTCAGAGGTGGAGAATGTGGATTTTTTAGAGGTTTCCATTAGTCTGCACCACCCCGCATACACAACAGTAGATTCTTATCTCAAGATTTATTTATCTATTCCACGAGTCCAACTCATGCATGAATCTAATGACAAGTGTTAAAAACATCACCTTTTCAAAAAAATAATTCTGACCCTGAAAGATCAAGCGGATTAGAATAGTTCTAACCACTTCATAACCACTTCAAAGTCTGAGCACACTCTCTCTCTCTCTCTCTGCTTTTTTAAATACCATTTTATTATTTAGAAATAAAACTTGGAGAAAAAATGGAATACGCATAGAAGCACTAACCAAGTTACTTACCGACTAAGTGGCTGTCGATTAGTGATGATAAGACACTAATTAAAAAAAACAGAGTAACGATGTTACAGTAATGCTAATTAAAAAAACAGAGCAGCCGCTGCTGAGGTGGGAATGACCTCCTAGCTACAGGCCTCCCCTATCAGCGCTCAATTAGATGATAATGATGACTTTAGTTAAGATTAGAGATTATTTTACGTTGATTCGAGGAGCTGAAAAGTAAATACGCTACTAAAGTCAGATTAAGTTTGCTTGATCAAGTTATTTAATTACTAATGTTACTGTGGACTGTCGTGGTCACCACCCCATGTGAAACCTAATGCAAGTTTTTTACAAGTTGCGGATGCCGTGCTTATCCAGTGTATATTGACCATAAGATAGATAACATTCAGAATTAAAGATCACGTTTAAATCGATGATGATTTCAATTCAGTCATGGACGAGAAGGACGTATATCCGCAATACGTTTAAAGGATGTATATTATTAACACACTCGTCTCAGACCGTTTCTAAATTATGAAATTTTTTACAGTTTTACAGTGCGGTTTAAATCTAAAACAACTGTTTCTAAAACCGTAGTAAGGCTAATCCTCTGTTCTTCAGAATCTCCGTACAAATTCAAAGGAAGGGGTGAGTAGTTCACGTTAGAAGACAAACTAGCTATGACTTTGACCCGAAACAACAGCCATGCAAGTCGATGGAAGAATGTGTCCTGTGTATCATTCGTTACTGGTCTAGTTGTATATTTAGTTGTAGCGAAACTTACGTTGTATTTAGTCAACTGTTGCATCTCAGAGATTCTGTCCTTCAACTGTTGCATCTCAGGGATTCTGTCCTCCTTGAGGGATACCAGATGGGAAGTAGTAAAAAAAGGATAAATTACATTCATGGTGTTTGGTCTAATGCAGCTGTTTTCTCTTGCTCGACGACTCAATGCATGTATTGCAAGTTCTTCCTCAATGTGCTAGAACTCCGTCGATACACCAGAAAATATACAATGGTGGAGAAAACCGGAGCAATAACTTGAAATGGAAAAGCATCCTTCGACTTCAACGGAGTAAAAAACTCTTTCTCAACAAAAGACAATTAGAACAACAAAACTTTGTTATATAATAATGTATTTAATTTTTGAAAGTAACCACGGAGCAACATGAAGTTGGTTTTAGCCGGAGCTCTGTTATGTACATAACTAGAAGATGCCGCCACTCAAACTTTAAACTCGCGACCAAGATTAATATAATTTATAGCTCGCAACCAAGATATAATTATGAACATATCTACGAACCCAATTTCTTAATTTATCATCGTCATCATGTAGTTCAAACGATAATATCCGTCCAACCAATGAATTAGTTGGAAGTTGGTACAGTTATTTGTATTATAAGGAAACCAGGCACATTCTTACAGATATTAAGGGAACCGAAACCTTGAGTTATAATCAATAGCCTACGGGATATGGGAGCAGAGGTGCTATAGGCTACAGATGAAAATTTGGAAGTCAACTGATTTACTTGTAGGATGCAGCGAGTGGATGATTACACTCCACTTTAAACTTTTACAACAGTTTACATATATATGTGTGGTTCTATGTGGATGTAGACAGAGATGATGCATAGTCACTAGAAACAAACATGAGGAGGAATGACCTTTCCTGGATTCATGATGTTATTGGGATCTAGTGCATCTTTAATTCTCTTCATTGTTCTCAGAGCCTCTATTCCAAGTTCTTCCTCAAGGTACTGTAAATAAGATAATGCATCAGTGGAATCTTCAATAGCAGAGAAAATGAACAATAACTCAAAAACCATATCATGCCAATATCCTTTCAACTAATAAAGTTAAGCTCTTAATTGAAAAAGGTAATTTAAACATTAACAGAACTCAGAACCTAATACTGTTATTCACATCAGCTCAATCTAATTTTATTTATTTTTGAATTTTGGGACAGGTCAACAACAAGAAATTTAAAAACTCACGCATCATCGTCTTGTTACCAAGGTGAGGGGTATCGATTAGGCTGCAGTGTTAGGTATCTGTGCAATTTTGTAGGTTGAATGTGTCTTGTTCTTTTCTTCCCTCTAATTTCTTAATTTAGTACCATCCCAAAGGCTTAGTTTCAAAACATCAATTATAAGCATCTCATTTAGCAAAAAAAAGGGCATCTCTACCAATTAACATAAAGCAATTTTTTGTTTCTATGACATGATGTCAAAGTATACTACCAGTGTGATTGATCTGGGTGCAGGGCTTATATCTCTGTCAAAGGCTCAAAGCATTAGCTAGGTGTTAACTTTTTCATCGTGCTTTGTAGTATGATGAGATTACATACCTTCATTTTCCCAGTACCCACGCCATGTTCTCCAGTACAAGTTCCTAATAATCACAAAACAAAAGAAAGCAAATTAAGGTTAGTACTGTAATGTCTGGTAGTAGAATATGCAGGACACCAGCAGCTAATATAAGAGTAGAAAAAAGGAGATGACAACAGGGTGAAGGCCATAGCAAGGGAAAAAATTTTAGGTAGTGCTTGTTTTGTCTGAAAGGGCACTAAAGAAGAGGATTTGTATATATATGAAACTACTAAAGAGGCATTCCCCAGTGGAAGTAGAAAGGTGCACGTCCTACCCCCCATTCACATTTAATGCCATTCTCCAGATGATGTACTGGTCATCCTCAATATGAAGCAGATTGCTTTGCTAATCCCCCTCCTTCCGATGTTTGTATCCCTGCCCGACCCTTTACCCAACAATATACGACTCTTTCTTTTATTGGAAGACTCAACGATATATCACTCTTTCTTTTATTGTAAGTGCATGTATTCTCTCGTATATAGGCAACCTAGAGTACATATTTAAATCAATGCACATCCATTCAAGATTATTACCTTCCATTGACAAAGCAGTATGAACCATAAAATGATTCAGTCTTTCAGCTTCCCTTCGTTGTTCCTCTTGGCTGGGGTCAAACATAATCAAAGTGTGGAAGTTCCCATCACCGGCATGAGCAACAACCATACTATTTTCAAAGATCATTGAACAATGGACATGATTAGCATGTGACCAAGGGTCTAAATTTGAGACATGCATACCCAGTAGTTATCTCGCATCTTAAATGGCGGCATGCAAAAGCATAAATGCACAATAAACCTAGTACAAAATTGTAAGTTCTAAATACATGCACCATTGTCAAAGAACATACCACGTCAGTCTGGAAGCGTCCAACTCCTCTTTAGATTTTGATATTAATTCTGCTAGGTTTGACAACGGAACACATACATCCTGTATAGAACAATACATTTGAAGTTCTAGTCATACCACTGCCATTAATAATAAAAGTAGGAAAACAATCATAATAGGTTACTCTGAAAAAGAAATCCCATTTTTACCAATATGACAACATTTAGGAAACAATTGGTCTCAAGATTTTTCATCTTAAAGATAATATTGAACAACAATAAATATTTAGAGTCCTACTCTACCAGAAACAAACTTATACTAAAAACTAGGTGAGCCTCTGGGGTGAGAAACCTAGCCCGTTTAGGTTTCTTACTCTCCAAGAACTACGGCCTGATTTCCTACAAGTAGGAATACGTACAGGGACGGAGGGAAGCAGGGGCGCGCAGGGGCGATGGTCCCCCCAAAACATATAAATTTTGCTGTTTTGTATGTATATTTTAGTTGGTAGCTTTTGTTTGCCTCTCCATTTTTTAAACCAAAACATATGTATGCTTTAGTGAAAAGTCAAACATGGCCACATGTGATACATAGACTTGAAACAAAACAAAAAGTCTAAAACTAAAGTACAATATCAAAAAACAAACTGAATAGTTGGTAAATTAGAACTAGTCAACAATATTATTTTAATATGTAGATACATACACCACCAGTCCACCAAAATAAATTATAATCAGACATTCACTTATCTATACTAAAAAGTAAAACCTAAGAGCAAGTCCAACAATTTCCCTATATTGCTTCCTAAGTCAATATTTAAGGAATTTAGTACAAAACACCACTCCAACAGTGTGCTAGTGGTTCCCTAAAACACTAAGGACCTCTAGCCATTCCCTACTTTTGGGGAACCACTAGCCATCCCTAATTTGATTTCTATCAATAAAAAATTCATTTCCCTCCATTTTTCAATGTTTGTCTATATCTCATCCTCTAATTGATTTCAAATTTATCATTAATAATAATAAAGAATGAATATAGGGAATGTTGTTGGAGTAGATGTACAAAACAAGGCTCCTAATCACTAGGAACCATTAATTTTTTATATTTTTAGGAATCAACTAAGGAGCTATTGGACTTGCTCTAAAACCCCACTGCTCTGTTTTTAACGAAAAACAGGATAATAGTTGACATTCACTTAGTCTGTAAATACTAAGTGCTTTATGTTAAGGTTGTTGCCTGTTACTTTTATTGCTACTGCTGCCCCCTGCCCCTATATATAATGAAATATTTTGGTGATATTTATTGTTTTAGCCTCGCCCCTACGAGTTCAGTTTTCTAGCTCCGTCCCTGAATACGTAGGCACATTTTATGGACCGGAAGTCTGTCTGCAAGTAGCCACCCATAACCATACAATCTAAGCCACTCCTAATTATAATCTACCATACTCCGGCGACTCTTCAGGAGAAAAACCACCATCACAGATCTTGATTCTGGTGACGAACCTCAACTTTGTTCTTACCAGATTCTTCCATCAAGAGAAGATAAAAGGGAAAAAGAAGGTTCAACTGGATAAAGAAATGGTTGGGCAGAAAACCTCCCTCATTGATGCAAAAGGCATAAAGATTAGGAGATAATTTTTTTTTTTTTTACAAAAAAAAAACAGAATCCCAACTCATAAAAGCATATATAACAAATTTCTTGGAGTCGTTTCTTATGAAGTAGAGGTTAACGCTGGTATGATTTAGTACTTTTTCTGAGAAACATAAACTTAATTTCTGAAAAAAGATAAACCAAACATAGGTATTATAGCAATACATATGAAGTCTATCCAACTGAGTGTCGTGCTTCATTTGGATTAACATAAAACCAGGATATTGCAATATAACATATACTTGTTATTTTGTTATTCTCGTTATTAAGGAACAAGATCATAACAAGAGCTTAAAGGATTGATGTCCACTCTGTGGTAAGAATCTGAATGATATGCAATAATTGATATTAAGCGAGGTTACGATGAGTCCCCTTCACTGGCCATTGAGAAGGTGAACGGGAGGCTCATATAAGTAACTAGTCCAACTATGGCTAGTGGTTATGGTTAGATAGTTAATATAGCCAGTTGGGCTACTATAGCATATAGTCCTGAGAATAATTTAAAATACAAGAAATAGCTAAACTAAACGGACTAGTGTACACTATGATAGGACTTACTGAAATCATTGCTTCACAATCAGGAGCCATAGCTAAGCAGGCCCAAAGTGACTCTTTCCTTATCTGCGTGTGTGCAAGCAAGCACAGTGAATAGAGGTTTTCATGAAAATTTTATAAAGATAGAAAAGAATTAGTGATTAAGATATCTAATAGCAGCACAAAGCAGCTAATAAGCCTAGTATGTAAAACTATTTTGCACGAAATACCGAAGGACATTGTAGATTGTTAAATACAGATCATAACAAACCAACACGAAGGTTCATCTTCAGCATTTATATGTGAGTAATTACATTATCATTTATTTAACTTACCTTCCAAAGTTCTTTTTTCGTTTCAGAATCTTCAGCAAACACAAAATCAGACCCATTGTGCTCAGATACTAACTTTTGAACTATCAATGCCTGCTCGCGTGCATATGCTTCTGTTAACATATATAAAAATTATCAAGTAAAGCGAGGAATATATTAGCATTTAAACACACTATCTAAAGCTTGGCCGCAATATAAATTACTAACGAATGAACAAAATCACACAATATATACCAAAAGCATCTCCTCGATGTACTGCTCACTCATATGTGATATATTATAATTATACTGACCTAATCAAATAGATTTGAATTTTTAATCCAGAAGAAACTATGTGATGGTATGTTAACATCCTCTGGATTCTGGTATGTCAATTAGATGCTGTAAAGACTAAAGAGTAAATATCTGATGAGAAATTGAAAGAGACTACTCACGGAAATGGCTGCTAAGCTATAAACCTGATATTCAGTAGTTGAATGTTGAAACATAGATTGGATTCACAAAATTAAAGTACTGGTTAGTTAGATGGAAAAAACAAGTACAGGTTTGTCTTTCAGTAATGGAGCTTGAAACAGGTAGCCAGTTAGCTTACTGTGAATTCTTGTGAGTCGTGATGTTATTCCACACACACAATCTCACTCTCACGTACAAATTTTAGGAATATTAATGGCATCCCATGTCCTCTGGACATGCAATGTATTAAAACTTTGGTCTCCTTTTGCTCCAGATCATTGTTTACATAACAAGTAGGCAGCAGCAATCATTAGCTCAGCTGACTACTTTAGTTAACTTACTACGCTGCGCAAATTTTTTGTCATTTCAATTGCATCAGTTCCTAATTATTCTGCAACTGTTACATAAAAAAGTCATTTGATCAATAATCCACTCAAAATCCAAGCCTCGACATTTACAAAACAAGGAAATAACCCATTGACAGTCAGTCTGCGGCATATCTAGAGAAAGAGTGAAAAACACACTAACATATCTTGTGATCTTATGCAAGGACATGACATTTAAAATTAACTACAATATAAGGGATAAAAAATAGTGACGATGATGGAAGATAAATCACTCCCACCTGTGCCTACAAATTCAAACATCAAGGTTGGAACTTCAGGCAAGTTCTTGCTGTTAGCAAAATTAATAGCTTTCACCTGAACCTCATCTAACAGCTCTACCCTTGAGACCTGATGAAAAGATAAAAGAAAATGAAAAACGAGTTAGGAGATGGTTTATGACTTTACATTCCAAAAGAAGGAATTGCCTGGTATTGGTCCCAAACAATATAAAACCAAAAAAATCCATTCAATTTACAAGTGACAAGTGATTTAAAATCTAAAGAAATAGCAATGAATCTATATACCACATGTAATCATCAAGTAAAAATCATATACAGACCTGTATGCCAGACATCATACTCGCAATAGCAACATCTGCTGCATCCTTAATCGTAGGAAAGTTGCACATTGCAACCTGTATTACATATTCCGCAATTTTGTACATGGTAAACCCAACATAATTGTGAGCAACAAGTGCCAAGTGCTTGAAATATTTTACCAATCAAAAAAGATATTCAGCATACTGAATAATGAATTTAAATAAAACACTTATATATTGCTAATAGTTAGATGAAGCAGTGTATCTATCCAGTACAAGCTGTAAAACTGTGAAGATGAAGCATGACATCAGCATCAGGTCACCAGTGCTGTAGAAAGCTTAGGGGCCAAGTTTTTTGCTCTAATTAAAAGGCTACTGCATCTTGTAATAAAACAGCATATATATATATATATATATATATATATATATATATATATGCACAATATTTAGACAAGGATTTTTCCCTACTTCTCCAAGTCCTATCACTCACTTCTCAACTCCTAATATGCAATATATATATATATATATATATATATATATATATATATATATATATATATATATATATATATATACTGTGAGATGGCATGAGAGCTCTAGAGCCTTATTAAATCGGAACTTTCGTACCATCTAATGACCAACTCTCCAAAAACTCTTGGGGTGTTGCGGCAAGCCAATTAATAGATCTTATATCTCTAGCAGAAAGTGACATTGACATGTGTGCATAAGCATATATGATTTCAACAAAAGTGCAATTGTATAGCTATACCCATCGCGGACAACATAGTCCATAATTAAGTCAGCACAGAAAAAGAACTTGTGTAAGGAAGTAGCTGCCTAAGTGTGTGCCTCTATCACTTCTACAAAGGCATTAGGATATATTCCTCAGACCAAAATAACTTCTACAAACTCATTTCCCAGCAAGCTTCCCATATCCTGTATCACTATACAGTATACACTAATTGAACAATATAGTTTTGACTGTATATGGATCTGAACTAAATGCAACAAAAACTATACCTAGTTACCTACCACAGAATATTGTGGAATTTTTTGCAGACGTAGTGTAACTTCTGTTATCACCCCCAAGGTACCTTCACTTCCAATCATCAGGCGTGTCAGATCGTACCTGAAATTTGTGAAATAAATTCAAAAGAATAAGGTTGGCTAATATTAATGCTAGGAACAATTTAGTACATAGTCAACCAGATAGTAAAATTTAAATGTGTAAACTACTAATGACATGCATTTGGTTGTAGGAAAGAAGGCAAAGAAGAGCACAATAAGCATCCTTCTAATATTAAAGTTGAAAGTTAGAACTGCTATGATTTATCTTTTAAAAAAACAATCTACTAATCCTCAAACACACAAACAATTTACTATTAAATTTATGATGTCACTGATAGCCCCAATAATTTGAAATTGCTCGACTATGTGTTTCTAGCTGATAAACATATATTGTACAAGTCACATAAAAAATCAGGAACTCACCCAGCAGCACTTTTCCTGGCTCGAGATCCTGTTTTGGCAATATCTCCATCTGCTAGGACTATCTGGAAATGAAGAAAGTAACACGTTAAGTACAAGATACATTCAATAACTTTCTAGTATCATATACAGAAGTAACCAACCTTAAGATTAATGACATTATCACGCATAGTACCGTACCTGCATGGTAAAAACAGTATCAGAAATTTAAGTTCTATTCATATTATAACTAAGTGGTTCCTAAGAAAGTTCGATTCTATATAAAATTGTGCAAAGAGACTACTATTGAGCTTAAAAGGAAGTTATGTCTTTTAATTAAATCCAAGCTCTAGTTACTTCTACAACTAAACCCTCGGTCAACTCATCAGGATAGTATAACAATTGCTTTTATAAAGAAGACTAAATGGAGGGGAACTAAGACATCCGCTTATTCAGAATAGCATATATTCAGAAGACTAAGTTGTTTGTGTTTGCACCTAACTATCATATATGTGCTTAAAGACTTGCGCTTAGAAAGCACCAGATATATTAGTACAAATATTTTTCACTATTTTGTAAGTCACTAATTAGTCAAGTGATACATTTTTTACACATCAGGGCAATCCAAAACTCAAGGTAAATATTAGGAACTTATTCCACGGATTTATCACTTGTACTATTTAAGAAACCCTCTTACTGCAGTAAACAAGCTAAAATATAATATATATATATATATATATATTAGTCTGAAAAAGAGAACTGAACATAAACTTAAAACTAAATCTGCATCGATATCTTCCTTTCCTACAAAAGCTTGACATTTCTGATTGCTACAGTTATGTAAGAACACTCAAACTCAAAGATATAAAAAAATAAACTACCTCACTGCTAAAGAACCAGAGCAACGAGTAGCACACATTCCGCCGATGGTCGCCCCAGGCCCTGTCATGCGATAATTTTCAGGAAACACAAAAGTTCAGATATAATTCGTAAAACGGTTTTTCTAGTGTGTGCCCTGCACACGCTAACAACCACTTCCTGATTCCAAAATCATTTAATGTTCATAATCATTTATTAGCTCTTTTTTCCATTAAAGTATTTAACGCTCTTATATCTTACCCTTTGTTCAAACATTCAGTTCAAATAAATAAATAATTGACTGCTATGCCGATGTATATTATTTGTAAATAATAAGTATATTACTATTTTTTATTTCTTTTTCTATTCGTTTAAGCAGATACGTCTAAAAAATAGATACGTTTCATATTCAGATTAATGACTAACTAAAAAATTATGAAAATATTAGTTGTTAGAACTTTAAATATCTATGTAATTTGTATTACAAACTAAATTATGAATTATGTTAATTATACTTTTTTTATATTTATTATGGCAAGTATATATATATATATTCTGTAGTTAACATACTTAAAAATAAAAGTAACATTTAATCCATTGGAAAGTAAATACACACCATGTTACATATAATAATTTCGAGTTTTTTCAGCCAGTTATTAGCAAATGATAAGAAACTAATTTTACATGTTGAATATATTTAATATTTCTACTTCATAACTAATGTAAAATATTGAAATATATATATACAATTGGATGCTAATAATGGATAAACTAATGACAAGATAATATAAAACATAATGTAAATTAGTGTTGTATAAAAATATTATAAGTGTTAAGTAACCAATTGCTCTAAAGGTGTTAAAGGAAGACTCAACAGGATCTTAACTCTCCCTCAGTTGAGCTCTAATACCATGTTAAGTAACCGGTCGCTCTAAAACCTTAAAGTGTTAGAGGAAGGCCCCAACAGGATCTTAACTATGCAACAATAAGTAATTATATTCTATTTAAGTTCAGCATACTTACATTTAGAAGTGAAAATATACAACATTAAATGCAGTCAACTAGAGAAAAGAGCTAATGAATGATTAGAAACATTAAATGAATTTGGAATCAGTAAGTAGTGGTTGTTAGCGTGTGCCCATGGGCACACACTAGAAAAACCGTTCATAAAATGTACTCCTATACATACTTTAGCATGTCAATTTACATGAATCATGTATTGGGATCCAGATACGGGTATGTGTGTAGGGGAAAAATCGACTAGAATCAAGTTCTTCTAACACGTGGATGCGACTACATAATGTTTATACAAAACAAACAACCATGCAACATAAAATATCCAAATGGGATTAACAAAATCTCTATCCATAACAGAGTACCAACTTGTTTCCTCACTCCGTCATTCTTAGACCAGTCTCAAAACGTGTCTGACCAGGATGTCACACCTAACATACATAGTATTCAGGTGTTGGGTATCTACAGTGCGATAAAAGTATATGAACCAATTAGAGTTACATTGTACTCAGCCACACTAGTAAACCCTGAATTTTTTAGTTATAATAAACTATTTTAAGTTCAATTTTGTTAACAAAGTCATCTTATTCTGCATCACTTTTTTTTGTAACCAGCATAACAAAGTAACAAACACATAGGTCCCAAAATGAAGTATACTGTAGAGATCTATAACATGCATTTGACAACTCAAATAAATATAATACCAATATAATTACAAACACATTCCAAACATTAACGTGTTGGGACCAGTTTGACCAAATAAAAACTAACCAGGATCAAGAGGAAAGAATAGGCCATGTGGTTCAAGATATTCATTTAGCTCAATCCATCCAATCCCAGGCTCAACAACCACATCCATATCCTCAACATGTAATGCTTTGACACGCTACAATTTTAAATTATTGACAAACAAGTAAGAAAAGGAGATGATTTCCAAAAAAACAAAGAAAATTATACAACAATTTCAAGCTGTTTTTATAACCTCGTTCAGAAACACCAAGGGCGATAGCATTGTAAAAAAATTAAATGGATGCATGGTATTGAAGAAAACAATGTTTCTATTATCCTTTAGTCACTGAGAGCATAAGCCAAGAATCTAAAATTCTAGCCTTCTATATACACACACACTTAACACCCTAAAAAAGTGAAAAGAAAACAAAAACAAAGAAAGCAACTCAATCACCTCAGCACTTCATAAAACAAGGGAGAGAAAAATTATTAGTGTGGTAATTAAGAAAATATAATTGTTGTTTAAAGAACTCGACTACCATTAATCAGTGAAGGTTGACAAGCTGAAGCACTAGACTTGTCAGTGACTTCATTTTTCAGGCCAGAAACACTATTAAAAAAAATTCAGAGTTGATCTAGTTTCGTGTGCAATTATAAAAGAAAAGATGGCTCATACGTTCATTAGTGTCATATCGATGCAAACACCTCCATTAGGGGATAGCGTATGGCCCTCTATTGATGTAGCTCCGCCATATGGTATGATAGGTACCTGCTTATAAACATTAAAAGGGAATAGACAAGCAAGCTTAATAATCACATAGTTTGACACTAAACTATGTTAGCCAAAATTGGTGAGACGAAGAATATGCTTTAGTTGCCTCCAATCAAATTGATTTTTATATACCAATAAAATTAGTCAACAAAGTAAACGAAGCCCATGGCTATCATACCTTATGCT
This sequence comes from Saposhnikovia divaricata, assembly GCA_036435485.1. Taxonomy (NCBI): domain Eukaryota; kingdom Viridiplantae; phylum Streptophyta; class Magnoliopsida; order Apiales; family Apiaceae; genus Saposhnikovia; species Saposhnikovia divaricata. The sequence goes on from CM071598.1 coordinate 30,224,633, forward strand.
TGTTACAAGATTTGACTATTTTGCAGACTTCCTCTTCTGACCTACATACACAGATTAAACGTTGACATTTCAAAAAGAGAGAGGTAGAGATACTATATCATGGTATTACCAACAGGAAACCGAGGAAAATTAAATGCAACAGGATGAGGGATGGAATGTTAAGGCAAGATCTGTGTTGCAGTCTAAATCATAGTAGCATGTCATGCATTGGATGGTACACTGTGATGATACTAATCAGTTGGCACCTTTAAATTTTAGTATGTTTTTTTTCTAAAAATGATGACGAAACGACAGAGACGTTGACTAATAGGAATAGCAGTACATATCAAAAGTACAATCGAAGTACAAAGACAACAGATGCCAGTGCCATAAAATTAACAAACATATACAAGGTAAAGTTAAAAAAAAAAAAAAAAAAAAAAACTAGTATCAAAATGACATAGTGAGTGAATCTAACCTTGGATAAACAACGACATCAGGAATATTAACTGCTTTGTGAAAGCTGTTTTGAGGTTTTCCATGGAATTGTCTCTCGTCATAATCAATTGACAAGTTATCCTAAAAAAATAGAACGAAGACAACACGAAAAACACTTCCAAATGAGTACAGAATGAAAACGGATAAAATAGCTAAGCTATAACACATTAGTGAGCAGCAGAACAGTACTTGACAAATATCCTTCAATTCGAGAACAAGTTGTTGCGGCACATTCCTGTGGTAACCTTTCACCGCATAATCAGTGCTACCTTTTCCCCCATAGTTAATCCCGCTGCGAAACATAATGAACATACACAAATAACATAAAAAATGATCCTCAGGCAATGTCAATTAAACTAGTTTTGATTACAATTTGTATAGAAATGAAATGAATACCTTTCGGGGTGTTGAGTAGAGGCATCGCATAGAGCAGGAGTGTCTAGGGTTCGGAAGGCGAATGATCCAGCTGAGAAAGCAATTGCCACGGGTACCAGGGAGCTTAGCCATGAAATGTTGGGGTTTTGTTTGTTATCTGAGCTGATTAAACCGTTTTTTATGTGAAATTGGGGTTTTTGGCTGTGAACAAACGAGTTTCTGAGGCTAGTTTTGTTCAATGATTTCAAGGAAGAAAAGAGACGATAGAAGGCCATTTTCAACTCTTTTTCTTCTCTTTATCATGAGAATAATCTGTCCGTAAGAATTTACGGTATAAAAGTGTTCGGCCTCAATTTTGGCATACGTCGTAAATAGACTCGGTGAATTATATTAAATTTTAATGGATTTAAATATTTTTTATTGGATTCAAATATTGAAAATAAATCAATAAGAAATGAAGTCCTTAATTTAGGGAGCTTCTCGCCTTTACCTAATTATATTGCTTGAAGATGAATTTTTGAAGATCTGATCTCATTTTAAGGATCATTTCACTATGACCTCACTGCTAATATTTAATATTTCCTCTCATACTAATGACAAAAGAGATCTTATGCTTGAAATCTTATGTTAGACCTCTAGGTATCTCATGTTAGGATTCTAAGGATCTCATGTTAGGTCTCGAGAGATCTCATGCTAGGGTTATAGGGGTCACATGTACACATGACCAGATCGCTAGGGATCGCATATGTGGTCCAAGGATTGCCTCCCATAACCAGACAATTAGGTAGGGCTGATCATTCGGTCGGTTCAATTTTTATCGCTAGGGATTAGATGTGTGGTCCAAGAATTGTGTTAGGATTTATGGGTGATAGCGTAGAGACAACTTAACTAGTATTTAGTTTATTTGTATAGGCTAAGTAGAACATATTGTCACAGCCAGAGTGTGTTCTTGTAATCAAATAATTGCTGAAATGTAATAAGTATGTATCTTGGAAGAAGTTCATTGATATGTTCAAGCCTCAAGAGAACACATCCGTTCGACAGCAATAATAAAGTTACTGTCAATACATTGATGGTAACGTTACAAGAAGACTGCATGTTGCAAGGTCACGACAGCAAGTCTCATTTGACAGCAACATTGGCTGAAGCATGGGACAGCAACATTCTCACACTTGACAGCAGGTCTGGAGTTCCGACAGGAACATTGGCGGGAGCTCATACTGTCAACTACTGAATATTCCTATGACAACAAACTTGGCGGCAAAGGTTACTGTCTCACTGAATTATTTGATTTGGAGATTTTATCTCAATCAAATCCCGTGACAGTTTAGATGTTCGAGAAACAGATTTGCTGCAATTCGTCAAAGATTGTAGCAGACCTGCAAGACTACGACAGAAGCTTGAGAGATCACAAGACGAGGCTCGACAATTCAAGAGTATGACAAGTCTGCATCCACTACAATTGTTATAACTAATTTTAGAAAGAACCCAGAATGCCTTATGCTTAATGATAACTCTGTTTGTATAGCATTTTAGGAAAGGTCACATGGGTGGGCAACTTGTGAGGAGCTGCCACTTGAAAACGACAGCAGCTCCGCGACCCATGTGACTGAGATGTTAGAGAAAGATTAGTCTATATAGAGACACATCTCTCATTCTTTCTGTAGTTATTTTTTTCAAGAAGTCGAAGCTTGAGAAAACCATTTTTCTCGAGGTTGTAGCAACACATTACAAAATAAATAAAATATTTATTTTGTGAGAATATCTTGAATTACTACTTGTGTTTGCAATTCTTGTATAAATAGTTTACAATCTTTATCGTTGTTGTTGAGCTAAAGATTTGAAATTATCTATATTGCATTCAACCCCCCCCCTCCGCAATATACTTCGGGACCAACAGATTGCCTTCCATGATCAGACCATTAGGTAGGGCTGATTATTCGGTCGGTTCGGTTAAAAACCGAATAACCGAAATTATGTTTTTGTCTAACCAAACCGAATCGTTTTAACATGCAAAACGGAACTGAACCAAAATCAAATGGATCGGTTTGTTCGGTTTGATTTACTATAAAACCGAAATTTAAAAGAACAGTAGCAGAACCTTTTGTCAAAAAAAAAAAGAATAGCAGCAGCTTGAAACACATGCATTTTGAAACATGAATACATGATGTCATGCAGTATACTTTAAATGGCTTATGAAACTCTTCATGGCGAGATTCCCACTTATTAGTTACCATTGTTTCTACTTTAGATAATTTAAATGGCTGTCTTTGTAATTGTCTTTGTGAATTGTGAGTCAGCCAGTAGGTTATAGTACTGTGATGGAATCATGGAATGTGAATATTGAATATTTGAATAACAGACTATTCATTATAGTAATATTAGTATTATACAAAGCATAATAAATATAATATAAATATATAATTAAAAATATACGTATGTATAATTTGGTTAATTCGATTTTAACCGAATCGATATTCTGACAGACCGGACCAAACCGATTTATTGTTCGGTTTAAATCGAAAAATCGAAATAACCGGAATTTTTTGAAAAGCTCAATCCAAACCAAACCGAAATTATTCGGTTTGGTTCGGTTTCGGTTCGGTTTAGCTCAGCCCTACCATTAGGTATTGCATGCATTAAGAAGGTCCGTGGCTAGATTTCCAGGGATCGCATGGGTGGAGCTCAATATGGCAAAACTCTCAAAAGTCGCATGCACCTGAAGATTGCAATCCCCATCCCGGGATCGCATCGCATATGATCCCAGGCACGAGATTGCATTTTACTTATATCTCCAAAACTGGAATCAAGCCTTCACTTATATGTTATCCCGATCTCGGGATTGCATTGCCATGTTGGAGTCGCATCGCCATTGAGAAATTATAATGTTTTATATCATCATATGAAGGCTCATGATCAGACCTCAAGGGATCACATGAGTGGAGGCATCCCCTGCACGATATACTTACGACATTCTCACATGCCTAGCACCCAAAAGGTCGCATGTGAGGTCCCCATAAAGTTCTCCACTAGCTCCATTACGAGGTCTCTATTCCTTAGCATCATGACAGCCTTACATAGCTGTTAGTTGCCGGCCATGATCAGTTACGGGTTTATATATGTCAGCCCATGAATGTCTAATGGACTTAGTCCACAATGGATCTCTAAAATCATAACCCATTTAGGTAACTTGTTCTCCAAGAACTATGTGTGGCTTGAATCCCTATAAATAGAATACGTAGGCCTTTTGTTAGGAATGAGAAACAGTATACCCTGAAAGAGTACTACATACTTTCTCTTGTATTCTACGAATCAACAAGCAAGATCAGCCATATAAATCGCCAATCTCCTCCCATGTTCTTAACAAAATATTTATATTTTGCTTTGTGATTTCAGTAACATTCGCAATTATTGCTATACCGAATTCTCCCTATAACAAAATATAAAATTGTGGCGAGGGGGAAGGGGCGGAGCTTCCAAGGGACGTATCAGGATTCCGGTCCATGATTGTAAAAAAAATTTAAACTTCACCTGAGATAATCCCCAAAAATATTCCAACCTCATATATTTATAATTTATAATTGTTAAATAAGACTTTTGTCTGGATTGTGCATTGGAAGTTTTAGATGGTTTTTTTTTTTGAAAATTAGTTTTGGCTTTGGTCAAGTTACAGTTACAATTTGATCATAATTTATTTTTGTTTATTATCGGATGATATTTAACTCTATTTTTTTATTTGTGGGTTTTTTTTTTGTTTTTTTTGGAAGTTTTAAGCTTGTATGAATTTGTGATTCCGTTCTTAAAATTCGTTTAGATAATTTTATTTTACGATTGCAGTTTTGGATTCGTTTGTATTCGTAATTCTGTTTCTTGTTGACAAATTCTCGATTCACCATCTTGATTTGAAGGGGAAATTAACATGTAAATACTCTTACGTCTAATCTATTTCTTTACACTTTTTTTTATTTGAATGTCCTTCTTAATTTTTTTATTTTAAATATTGACTGTTCCCATCACTTTACTCATTTTCCTTACTTTTCACCAATATTTTACACATTTTCTTAAATTCTGTGATCAACTCATATTTAAAAAAATGAGAAGGGCGGAGGGAATATCATTATTATTGGATAATTTCATTGTTGCAAATAGAATTTTAGTTACGAATATTGTTTAGCTTTATATTAATCTATTTTCTATTTTAATCGTGAACAAGTTGATTATAGAAAATTCCTCACTTTTCTCTCTTTTTATCCATATTTAATCTATGTTGATGTGGCAAGTGTGACCCATCCTGCTGACGTGGTAGGTGACATGGTAGTGGGTCCCACCCCTGCTGACGTGGCAGTTGACTGTCAGGTGGTTGACTGATGACGTGGCAGTGGGGCCCGTAGGGCTAATATTTTATTTTTTTTAAATTAAAAAAATTGTTATTTTTGCAAAAAAAAAAAAGGTATTTTTGCAATTAAGATAGTAAAATTGCAAATAGTTATTCTTAACAATAGTAAAATTGCAAAAATTTACTTTTTTCTATATATTTATTAAAAAAGCTCTATAATTTACTTATTACATAACTTTTGTCAAATATCATAATTATAATTATTTTGGGTTCTTTTTTGTAAATACCACTATTTTACTCAAGTGATATATGTTATATGTTTTACAATGAAAACATTGCAAAATGTAATTATATTAAAAGGTAGTATGTTTTATGAAAATCATTATTTTGCTAAAAAATTTAAAAATTTTATGTTATGTAAGAATTACATATTTTGCAAGACAATATATTTTGTAATTTTTTAGCTTTCAAAATTTTTAATATAATAATAATTTTTATATAAATGATTGGTAAAAAAATATATTTATCAATTTTTTTGCTAGATATATATGATCTTAGATTTAGAATGAAATATTGACATTCATATAACTAAATTCTTGTTTTCTGTTTAAGAACTAAAAATTCTTGTTTTCTGTTTAAGAAGTAAAAGAAAAACTCTTGCTTCCAATTCATATAAATTTCTCTAGAGGTGAGTATTCAGTCGATTTGGTTCAAAATCGGACCGAATTAAATAAGTTGAATTGTAATTTTTTTGGAACCAAATCGAACCAAATTTATATATGAATTGACCAGATCGAATCAAAATAATAGGGTTCAATCTGATTCGGTCCTTAAGATCGAATTTAAAAAAGAGAAATGCTAGGGTCCTCAAAAAAATTACCAAAAACATTCCCAAATGCTTAGTTGGTAATATGTGATTGGATATGTATTTTAAAAATAGAAAGGCCCTTCATGTAATAATATGCGCTCCACGAATGAAAAAAATGACAGACAATCGGGAATAATTTCGGGAACCATTTCGGGATCTCTAACATTAGTCTTTAAAAAAAAGGAAAATTAAATAAATGATTTTGGGGTTAAATGTCAAAGTGCTCATTGAAGTGGAGGACTGGTATCAAATTGCTCACTCTAGTTATCAGCATCTCATTTGAATCATTAAAGTGATAATAAATATCAAAAGGATACCTTTAAAATATACTCGAAAAATAAAAATAATTTTTCATTGATTTCTACATATTTTTCTTGAATGCTTCCATAACCAAACGAAAGGTTAATAATTCTAGTATTTCTGATAATATATTTAGATTTTTAAAAATTCACTTACTATTTATTTTTAATTTTATTGTCATTTTTCTTGTTCTAATTAAAAATAAATGGTAAATAAACTTTTTAAATTCTAAATATATTATCAAAAATACTAGAATTATTAACCTTTTGTTTGGTTATGGAACCATTCAAGAAAAATGTGTAGAAATCAATGATTTTTTTTTTATTTTTTGAGTATATTTTAAAGGTATCCATTTGATATTTATTATGACTTTAATGATTCAAATGAGATGCTGATAACTAGGGTGAGCAATTTGATACTAGCCCTCCAATTCAGTGAGCACTTTGAGATTTAACCCAATGATTTTGTGAGAGAACATGAATATAAAGAAGAAATAACTGTATATTGAAAAAGGATGATGCAAATTAATCAATTAAGAATAAGTTGCTTGCATTTATTGAATATATATATATATATATATATATATATATATATATATATATATATATATATAATATAAATAAATATATAATATATGTAATTCGATCTATTTGATTCGAATCAAAAATTGAATAAACCAGAATTAAAAAAATTGAACCGAACCGAAAGTACATGATTCACTTCAATGATTTGAATTCGATTTTGCTCAATCCTAAATTTCTCAAACACAAAATAGAAAATAAATGAACAAAAAATAGATAATAAATTGAGAATGGTGTTCAATAAAAAATTGAACAAACTTAATATTTTAAGAGTAAAGTCACTTTGTGTAGGCGCAGTTAAGCTGTCAGACCACTTGGGATACTGGACTTTAGAAAGTACCACGGGCTATACTGCACTTCACTTTTCGTTACAAAAAGTGTATCGCCGTCAAATCTGTTTAACTCTGTTAGAAAATGCAGGGATAAAATCATCTTTTAGTCATCATCTTCTTCATCAACCCCATTTCCACCATTAACAATTTATATAGAACTTGGAGCTTGTATATCTAATTCATTTTTTAACCAAATCAGCTCATTTAAATTGCATTAAGATCGTCTCTTTCTCCCCTACGATATGATATCAATTTTGAATGAAATTTTCAAGAATGAAATTTTCTAGTTCTATGACAATATTTTCAGTTTCAACGCGAAGGTCCATCCATGTTCCAGGCTTTGCATTACAAGTTGATCCAAAGAATGAGGAGCAGGAGGATGATTAATATTTTGATCCAAATCTCATGTAGATATATACATACTTAAATAATTGAATAACAGCTGTGATATATATGATTGAAAAGACATTAACTTGTTAACCACCTCAAGCGCGAAGTCTAATTATTTACGGTACGCTATTTAACAGAAAGACATGGATAAAGTAATATGTAGCTATCTTCAGCTTTGAAATGTGAATGACTAATTTGGTTAAGATATAAAGGATTTCCAATAATATTGGGTCTTTGCAATATGCAGAAATGGGATATAAATACCAGCAAAAAAACTCACCAGCAACGTCATGCCTACCACGTAACCTCTGCAAAACCTTCTTGGCCTCGAGCATTTGACCTTTACTAACAAGCCACCTTGGAGTCTCGAGCAAAAATACTATTGCTAATACAAAATAAAAAAGGGAAGGCAGCGAAAGAACAGAAAGCATGAGCCTCCAGCTAGGTGATTTCGTTAGGGACATTCCAAAAATCATGCAGTAAGAGAGGAACATTCCTACACACGATTAAATTGCCATGTCTGTTCTTACACATGATTAATATGTATATACTGTATATTCAAAATTGATGTCATATCGTAGGGGAGAAAGAGACGATCTTAATGCAATTTAAATGAGCTGATTTGGTTAAAAAATGAATGAGATATACAAGTTTCAAGTTCTAAATAAATTGTTAATGGTGGAAATGGGGTTGATGAAGAAGATGATGACTAAAAGACGATTTTACCCCTGCATTTTCTAACAGAGTTAAACAGATTTGACGGCGATACACTTTGTGTAACGAAAAGTAAAATGCAGTATAGCCCGTGGTACTTTCTAAAGTCCAGTATCCCAAATGGTCTGACAGCCTAACTACGCGTACACAAAGTGCACTATACTCATATTTTAATATTAAACCAGCATTTTTAAAGTTCGAGGCAAAGGACCGTGGACTGAAACGGAAGAAAAGAGTCAAAAATCGGCGAATCGCAAATAGTTTGAATGCCATCTCCCCGATCCTAGTCAACGTTCCGTTTTCAATTTCCTTTACCACCAGGTAACTCAATTGCTGTGCTCATGTTTTCTCAGTTTCATTTTGATTGTCCCTCTTTTGTTCAATTGCACTAGGGTTTGTATTTCTATTCATTTTATGATTCGTTGATTAAGCATATGAATCTACTCTAAATTTACACACTTCAGATTTTTCTTGTAACTCCAAATTTATTAGCTTAGGTAAGGTATCACCGCAATGCGTGAATTTGGTTATAGTATCGTTATTTGTATGCACATGTACTGTGGCTACTAATTTTGGGCAGATTGATGATAAAGACCGTAGGATTTTAAGATATTATGATTCTGGTAAGTCTCTTGTTGTAACAAGATTATAGTTGTGAAATTACGTCTGAAAGCCCGGCACTTTGCTGGGTTTGCTCTCGGCTTTTAGAAAAGGCCATGCCAATTTCAAGAAGCACTGTTTAAGTGCTAATAAGTGGGAAGCGCTAAACTTTTTTTTCCCCACACTTTTTAGTTTACCTGCTTTTTGAAATGCTGCTGTCAAATTAATCAACAAAAGATCAGAACATACCAACTATGAGGAAAATGTCAGGAATACGTTGTTTAACGTTTGTGGACAATGTATTTCATTAGTATTTGAGTTTGTTTGATTATTACAATAACAAGTGTACCATTGACTTCATAGTTCTTGAGCCTGTTTGTCTAGGATTTGGTTCTAAATTGTGTTAAATTTACCAGATGATTCAATTACTATTATTATTTGATGTGCTTCACTCAGCGCTTCAGCTCAGAGAAGCGCTAAGTGAAGCCCCTTGCACTTGGCTGCACTTTTCCCATGTAACAGATCATAAGTTGCATTTGTACCCAAACATCTTGAAAACATGAGGGTTCTTACAGAGTTCACAAGTTTAGCAGTTTAAGATTGACATAAGATATTGCAGGTAGAGTGACCTTAAAATGGAATTAACACCTAACTACTTCTTTATAAAGACTTTGTATTTGTTTTCGTAAAACTTCGGGCCTGCTATCTTCTAGTCGTTTTCACATTACGCAACACCATGTAATACAGATGAAAGTTTGTTATTTTATTTATCTGTCACGGATCTAGCATCTTTTTAAATTGACAATCTTCCATAGTTATACCGTAGGGTGTGTAATAGAGACTAGAGAGTATAGAAGAAGTCAAGAAGACAGGTGATGGTATACACTATAAAATATCATTAGTTCATTTGTTTCTGTGCTAGTGAATATACTGTTACTGTATCTTCCTTAGGTTGACCCTTATATATTTGATATTTGATATTTATTGTTTTGCTTGAAATTATAAACGAAATTAATCTCCTCTCTTTCAAAAGTAATATTGTGTCTATGATGCAGGTTTGACTACTAATGGCAAAACCAAAGCAAAGGCATCAGCTGCGTACACCTGTAAATATTACTCCAAGTGGATCTGCACAAGAAATTGATGGAGAATATGACTGGGTGATAGTCAAGAAGCAGAAAGTTACTATATTGATCCCTCCTTTACCAGTTACTAAAAAGTCTGCAATGCCTAATCCAGAACAAAACCAGCCACAAGCTAAACTTGGGAACACAGTCAATGTTCAGTCACCTTCTTTGATCAAACCAAGTCATTGGAGACACTCAGATATCGATGGAGAAAAATCTCTGTCAACAACTCGTGAGAAAACTATTCCAGATAGTAAAAAGCCTCTTGCTTCTCATCCCATTTTGCCAAATCCAGGTTTACCAAAGCCAGACACCCCACAACCGAGACTCAGATCTAAATTTCCTGTTGTTCAGGATTCTAGATATAACAGGACATTTGGGTTTCGTAGTGCCTCCAAATTGAACAAAAAACCTAAAAGTTTCCTTGATGGGAAATTGCTACTTCATCAAAGTTTAAGGGCATCAAATCTTGAGAGGAAGCTTCGGAGGGCTGGTGGGTTGAGTCGCTGGCTGACATCACTGGGACTTGATCAATTTGTTTCATTTTTCAGAGGTAGAAGGGTCAGCAAATTTCAGTTAGTGAACCTAACCATGAAGAAGCTAAAGGACATGGGAGTAATGGCTGTCGGACCTCGCAGAAAATTGATGCATTCGATCGACTGCCTTTGCCAGCCACACTGTTTTGAGGCCTTGTAAATGCTTCCAGATGTAAAAACCTTTGTCACTAAGGAATAACTTTAAGTGAAACGGATGCTCCTACATTGGTGGATCAATAGGGGTACACATTATGAAGTGTTATGCCAGAGGTAACGTTGGTTTACTTATAAAAAATTGCATGGGCATTAATGACAAGATCCTGCATTCTTCATTTCCATATCTTTGCTTGTGTTAAAAGTTTAGCGAGAAGCGAAAGGATTGCCTAAATTAAAGATATGCAATTAACAGAAAGTGTTTCTGGAAGAATTGCAGAGTTAGCCACATGTTATGTAATGATTATGATGATAAAGAAACTGAGTTTGTTTATTTTTTTTTTCATTTAAGAAAATAGATCATACATGGATTAATATCGTTTACAGCAGTACGATTCCTACCTTATAAGTAATCAGGTAAACTATCAAATTTATTGACCAGGATGACTGTATAAACAAAAGAGATTGAAATTATATGATAAATAAAATCACCTAGGTGTGTTATAACAATAATAAATATAACACAAATACATTGAACAGCGATATAATTAGGACCCCTGAATTAGAGATCTGGTTTGTCACCTCATCATCAACACTCCGTCTAATCTTACTTTTATATATTGGTGTGCTAGTATGTAACTGTTAGTACCCCATCAGGCCATCATCAACATTCTGTGTAATTGATGAGGATCAGGGAATGAATATGTTAATTGGTAAATACAGTAATCTTACTTTCAAATATAGATGCCTGTGACTGTTTATGTTAGATTGTCAGTGACCCCATTATCAACATTCTGTGTAATCTTACTTTTATATCTATATTTGTGTATGCATGTGTTTTTATGACATATACTCCATATCAGTCCATTGTAGTAAATGGAATTGTTGTGGACCACCAAGATATGATTCTGAAAATGTATAGTGTACACTAGGGTCTTCTCAATGCCTACTCCCCAGCTACAATGATTGATGAGAGGATTAGCATTATATGTGGACCGGTTCTTTTCAGGTGAGAAACATGTGTTGGATGGATCAGTTCAAATGCTCCATCCACTCGCCTTTTTGCATCAATATCCACTCTCCTGCTCCTCTATGTATTATATATATTTATAGTTCGAGAAATGTGGAGCCTTTCCTTTTAGCATAACATGCAAAGTGAGGTTTATTCACATTCTCCCAAGAGGAAATAAGTGTACAATTTGGAAAAGTTTCATCCTCTGCATTTTCTAAATAAAGTGAGGAGTGATAATTGCCACGGTTATGGTAATAATTTGCACCCCTGGCCAACTTTTTTAAGTTATGTGGTAGTACTGTAGTACTACTATGTGTAGTAAATGGATAAATTTTATTATTTTGGTTTATTTTAGGGGCTTATTGAGGGTACTAGGTACGGTATTTATAGTTTCACTATAGATTAGTAATTGTAAATTTTGGTTGATGAAAGTATTTTCAGGTTTGGCTGAAAAGAATAAAGTGAGATACTAATTCAATAAAAAGTTGTCAGCAAAATTAATAATTGAAGAATATATGAGGGCAATCCAATTCGTATAATATTATGCCCATACTCTTTTTTGCTCACAGAAGAGACCGGAGCACTTGGAATATGAATGACCAAGTGCGATCCACCTATTGTACTCGTACAGATACACCAGAAAGTTTCTTTGAGTAAACACCCAATATCAAAATTAGGTCGGCCGATTGTTCGAATTTTCTACAAGCTTCAACTGAAAGTGCCAAAATGGCATACCTCATCCTCAATGTTAGAGGATATTATGAATAGGAACGAGAGGAAGTGTCCAAGTTCAAAGATTCGGAGATTTGGCCGTCTGGAAATGTCCCGCGGCACTGTTGCTAGTGATTTTTAGACTCAGTTGCCCACTCCTTTTGTTTGTTTACCTTGTAAGGGAAAGGTGTCAATTCAAAATCTAGTAGTTCATGCATGGGACTTTTTTCCTTACGCATCAGCATCACTGTCAAGTTAGATCTACATTTTACGTTTTCCATGCCATCTAGCATCCTTAAAAACATGGATACCGTAGTGAACCATTCTATTTCAAGTTTAGCAGTAATACAACTTCATAACAAGCTTGTTATAACGGAAGCAAGAAAGATGATAAACGTAAGGAGAAAATATATATGCAGAAGAGAAATAATTATATTGATCTTGAGGATGATTACAGATTACAGATCAGATTTTCAGATGAATTTACAATCCTTACATGCATATCTATTTATAGACACAATCGAAGGGATTAGGTGTGGTAGGTGGTGTTAGGTGGGTCAAATCCGGCGGCTACAGTGATGCCGGCGGCGGCTACATAAGTCAAATCCGACGGCTTCTAGATTCAAGGCATCTAACAAATCTCCACCTTGACTTGGATCCTCTCACAAAAAACAGATAACCAATGTACCAGACGCATCATAATAATGCCAGATGTACCAGATAAAACATTTCACCTTGACTTGAATCCTCTCACAAATAACAAATAACCGATGTACCAGACGCATCATAATAATGTCAGATGTACCAGATAAAACAATTTACCTTGACTTGAATCCTCTCATAAATAACAGATAACAGATGTACCAGACGCATCATAATAATGCCAGATGTACCAGATAAAAAAAAACTCTTCACCTCAGATTTTGCCCTGAAAAGGGCAACAACTCCGAACATTTAGCAAGTCCAAACAATATTGAAACTTGCTATGTGGAACCGGCTTGGTAAGCATATCAGCTGGGTTATCAGCAACTATCAACATATCATCTACATATAGAACCAGATAAATGAAAGAACCATTTGCTGTCTTACTGTGATAAACACCGCAATCATACGGACTTCCGGTGTAGCCAATACCTATCATATAGCTATCGAATTTCTTGTACCACTGCCTCGGAGACGGCTTTAGCCCATACAAGGACTTCAGTAACTTGCACACATAGTCTTCTTTACCAGGAACCTGAAAACCATCTGGCTGAGTCATGTATATCTTCTCTTCCAACTTTCCATGAAGGTCTTCACATCGAGTTGTTCAAGCTCCAGATTTTGATGTGCAACTATCGCTAGTAGCACCCTGATGGAAGTGTGTCTGACCAAACTGTGCTTATTTACTACTGGTACTGATGATTCTGATTCTGACTGTGGTTGTTGAACTTCTTGTTGTGGTTCACTCTCATCTTGAGTGACTTCCTGCTCCACCTGTTTCTCAACACCACTACTTTCTGTGTAAGGTCCACGATTTATCAGATAAAATGTTGTACTAACTGCTTCTGCCCAGAATCTTCTAGTTAGTCCAACATTAGAGAGCATGCACCTAGCTCTCTCCAGAAGTGTCTGATTCATACCCTCTGCTACACCATTCTGCTGCGGTGTATCCCTGACTGTATGATGCCTAGAAATCCCTTCATTCTTACAGAACTCATCAAACTCAGATGAGCAAAATTCCAGACCATTATCAGTTCGCAGCCTCTTAATCTTCTTCGAGGACGCGACAGCAACAGAACCTGATAACGTAGAACCTTGAAGAAGATACAAGGTACCACATTTAACACCTTTCAAAACAACATTAGAACCCTTGCAGACATGTAGGACTCCACCTTCACCTTGAAAACTGAAACCCTTGCTGTCTAACATACTCAAAGATATCAGATTCTTTGTCATAAGTGGAACATGCCTAACATCATTCAATGTGCAGAATTTACCATCGTCTGTCCGAATTTTAATCGAGCCTATTCCAACCGTCTCACAAGCAAAACTGTTAGCCATAGAAATATTGCCACTGTCTACTTGCTCATAGGTTGTAAACCACTCCCTGCGCGGACATATATGGTAAGATGCTCCAGAGTCAAGGATCCACACATCAGAGTGATGCGTGTCCTTGACAGCAACTAGAGCAATATCTTCTTCGAAATTAGCATCAGCTACAGTAGCAGTTCCTGCAGCAGCATCATGTAGCTTATTTTTCTTGGGATAGTCGGATTTCCAGTGTCCCTTCTCTTTACAGTAATTGCAGACATCATTAGCTCTCGAACCTTTAGAAGCTGGTTTCTTGGATTTATACTTCCCCGACTTTCCATGTCCGGTACTCCCGCTAGCTACCAACCCAGCAACATGATTATCTGCACCTGTACCAGCCGCCTTACGGCGCAGCTCTCTAGAATGAAGAGCAGATCTAACCTCCTCTAGAGAAATAGTATCTTTACCAACAATAAACGATTGCACACAGTTCTCATACGATAATGGTAAAGAAACTAACAGGATCAAAGCAGCATCCTCATCTTCAACTTTAACATCAATATTACGCAATTCTAATAAAATTGTGTTTAATTGGTCTAAGTGATCTCGAAGAGGCATACCTTTCTGCATTCGCAGACTGAACAGACGTTGCTTCAGAAGCAACTTATTTGTTAAAGACTTTGTCATGTAGAGACTTTCAAGCTTTAACCATAAACCAGACGTTGTATCCTCCTCCGCAATTTCAGTAATAACATCATCTGCAAAGCACAACAGAATTGTTGAGTGTGCCTTTTCTTCGAGATTGGTCATCTCAGCGCTTCCAGAAGCAGCCGTTTTTGTGTTAAACGGCGCCCAGAGCCCCTGTTGCTTTAACAAGGCACGCATCTTGATTTTCCATAGACTGAAACTATTTCTCCCAGTAAATTTGTCGACCTTAACGTTAATACCACCAGACATCTTTCTCCCAGAACCGTATACGTGAACAGTACCGTATGAACAGTGCCGTATGGACAATGTCGTGTGAACAGTACCGTATGAACCGTGTCGTCTTCTCCGGCGATGAATAGTGTCGTCTTCTCCGGCAATGAACAGTAACTCCGCATGAACAGTGTCGCCTTCTCCGGCGAGCTTGAAAAGATTCTGCCAATTTTTTTTGCAAAAAACACAGCAGCTTAAACCAAAAGCTCTGATACCAATTTGTTATAACGGAAGCAAGAAAGATGATATATGCAGAAGAGAAATAGTTTATATTGATTTTGAGGATGATTACAAATTACAGATCAGATTTTCAGATGAATTTACTGACATGCATATCTATTTATAGACACAATCTAAGGGGTTAGGTGTGGTAGGTGGTGTTAGGTGGGTCAAATCCGACGGTTACAGTGATGCCGGCGGCAGTTGCCGACGACGGTCGCCGACGACAATTACATAAGTCAAATCCGACGGCTTCTAGATTCAAAGGCATCTAAGAAAGCTTTAAATACTAATTATAGTTTACTTACCTGTGTACTTGCTTATTCAGATTATCACTGCTCTTTGTATTGTAAACGTAAAGGTCATTACGCTTTAATCTTTTCTTTTCTGCCACCAAACAAATTGTTACTCAGAACTTATTGCTTGAACTTTTTTTGCTGGTTGGTCACATCTATTTTAACTTTTATCAATAGAATTACACAACCATTATTGAGTTAGATTTGATCAAATCTATACTTACATTCACTTTATTTAGAAATTGACATCCATTCTAGTCACATCTTACGTGTCCTCGGCTTTTCAATCAAAAGCTTTAAGCAAATTTTGATTACCTAATTATTTAGATTTATCATTATCTTATAGTCTATACAAAAAAGCAATTCAACATGGATGTCAACTTTTCTTTTTCAAACTCGAATAATAAACGTTCAACTAGATCACTGAAATGACTTGTGAAAGTGGTGGGTTCAATTGTTCGCAGGACTTGGTCGGAATAAATTTTATAGATATATTACCTCTGTTCGTTACTGTTTAAATGCATTTTTAGACTTTGATCAAATTTTGATTATAATTTTATAAATATTTTAATAATATTTTGATTATTTGGACATAATAATATATGACATATAATTTCAATTTTATATAAATTTATGTGTTAGCAATTACAAAATTTTGAAAAATGTACACTCAAAATTCAATCAATATTACTGATTCAAAATCATAAAAGATATTTAAATAAGAATAGAGGATATAAAATTATTAATTTTATGATTTATAAATGAAAGTATAATTATAAAAAAATTTACGACAACAAAGTTAACTTATTGTAAGTAAAATAAAATTTTGGTTGGTGGTCGGAATTCGAACTTGTTTACGGAATGATTTATTTTAAATATTTATTTAAATGGATATATTCCAAAATGCCTTCATAATATAAGTAAAATTATTGTTTACAAAATTCTTCTCATAAGTAAAAATATACTAGTTTAAAACTTGTGTAATGCATGTACTTTTTTTAACATTATATGATTTTTTCAATAATTTGAATGAATTTTTTAAGATATGAATTTTGTAAGTTAAAATTTTAAATGATATTATTTGATAATAGTTATATACATATTGTTCGTAATATTTCTAAAAAGAATAATTTTTAGTTATAAGATATATATTAGATGACACGTTTTAGCTGCAAAAGGTAATCAATCAATTATTAATTATTATGATATCATTTTATTGAATACACTTGCCTGTGATACTATTGAAAAAGTTTTAGTAAGATAGAGTATAAAAGGTAACGTGTTTTAGCTGAAAATGTAATTTATTAGTTATAAGTAATTATAATATTATTATTTTATTTTATTAAATATAATTGCTTATGATATTTTTAGAATATAAAATAACGTGTTTAACTAAAAGGGAAATTAGTTATTTATTTGACTAAAAAAGAAAGTAATTATTTATTAAAAATAGAAAATATAACAAGCTTTTTTATTAATAATAAATATTTAAGTAAAGATAATTAAGCAAGAAAAGTTCAAAGTAGATATTTTAGTTAGAAAATATAGAATATATATTACGTTTTAGTTAAAAAAGGTAATCAATTAGTTATTGGTAATTATAATATTTTTAGTTTATTTTATCAAATATAACGAAATGTGATATTTTTGGAAAGGAAAGGTTATAGTTAGAAAAGTTAGAAAAGATAATATATTTTAGCTGAAAAAAATAATTGGTTAGTTATTAGGAACTATAATATCATTATTTTATTTTAAAAAATTTACATATTTTAACTAATAATAAATTTTTAAGTAATGATAGTTAAGTAAAAAGATAGAAGTTTGAAAATGAGATATGTTAGAAAATATAGAAAAATTATTAATTTTTAGCTGAAAAAGGTAATCAGTTACGTAGTTAGTAGTACTTATAATATTATTAGTTTATTTCATAAAATAGAACGATTCATGATATTTTTAGAAAGAAGATATTTTAGTTAGAAAGGTTAAAAATGGTAATAAATGAAAAAATTAATTGGTTATTTATTAATAACTATGGTATCGGTATTTTATTTTATAAAATAGGATTACCCGTAATTATAAAATAAATATGTACTAAAATAAAATAAGTAAAAGAATAACTAAATAAGGGTAATTAAGTAAATACACGAAACATCGTACCATATCCACCAATCAAAGTTATAATATTTATTATAAAGTAATATAGATAACTAATACTAGCTTAAAACCCATGTGATGCACGTATGTTCTTTAATATAGTTATTTTTTTTAATTCGAATTAAAAATTTTAAGACATGAATTTTGTAGGTTTAAAATTTTAAATGATATGATTTGATAATAGTTATACATATGAATTACATGATATTTTTAGAAAATGATGGATTTTTGTTTGAAAATATATAAAAAGTGATATGTTTTAGCTGAAAAACGTAATCGATTAGTTATTAGTTATTATAATATTATTGTTTAATTTACTTAAATAAAACTACCCAAATAGGTTTTACTAAAAAAAAAGGTAACGTATTTTAGTTGAAAAGGTAATTGGTTAATTATAATAATTATAATTGCAATATTTTATTTATTAAATAGAATTGTTCATAGTGTTTTTAGAAAAGTAAAAATTTTAATTATATAAAAAAATAAAAGATAATGTATTTTACGTGGAAAAGGAAATTAATTAGTTATTTATTACTATCTCCGTCTCAATTTATGTGATCTTCTGAATTTTTTACGCATTTCATTGTGCTTGGGAGGGAGATATACTTGTAAATATATATTTTTTAATTTTTTTGTTTTCTATAAAAATATAATTTTCAACTTTTATACAAAACAAAAAAAATTGAAAAAAATATTATTTTTAAGTACTTTTTCCGAGTACATTGAAATGCTTGCAAAAAAAAAGGTTTATATAAATTATGATGTAGAGAGTAGTTATTACTAATTATAACTAATTAAAGATAATATGTATTGTTAAGTAAGAGTAAATAAATAAAAGAGTATGCTGGGCCTGAGATGTCTTCAGGTAACAACCCTGAGTATAGTAGTAAATTATGGGCATTTTTGTAAATGTAAGGGATGGATCTTATATTTACAAAAATGGCCCTGCGGAACCACTTGATTTATAAGTACAATTTTGTTTTAACCTGTGGGTTGTCCCCATTATTCTCATAAATAAAATCATGTACTGTGCAAAATTTCGACTAATATATAAAGCCCTTCCACAATCACGATTCACGGGTGGCTACAAAATAAGGAACCACCTCGAGCAATGTATCGTTTCAATTACTTTACTTTATTTTTAAATAATTTAAACATATTTGTAATTTAGTAATTAATTGCGGTTACTAAGATTAGTTTTGAAAACATATTTCAAAAAAATTTATTCATTAATTTTATATTATACTAAAATAAAAATATACCGGGGACAATGTAACAATGCGTCCGGGACAATGTAACATTGCGCCAGGTGCGTAAGGAGCAATGTTACATTGCGCCGGGTGACTGTATACACGTGATTTTGGACCTGCTCCCTTATATATAAAAGATATATACTCCCTCTGTTCCATAATATTCATGTTACCTTTGGACACGTTAATATACTCCCTCTGTTCCATAATATTCATGTTTCCTTTGGACATGTTTGCCAACATACACTTTTGATCGTTAATATCTTCAATTTCGTATTAGTATTAAATATAAAAACTTCACTGTATTAAAGTACTCATAAATATGAATCAAATAAAATCACTCATAACTATATTTTGTCATATAAATTATGCATAAATTAGTAATCAATCGCTTATAATAAATAGTGTCCAAAATCAGAAAGATTTTTAGGAACGGATGATAAATCTCATGTAAACGGATGATAAATCTCATGTATGAATTTGAAGTGATAACATTTCAAAAGAAAAAAAATAAAAATTTGAAGTAAGAAGAAATAAACGGTACAAGTGTACAACAAGGTGTATAATCGGGGGAATCCCAAAAAGATGACAAACGCACTACACCATTGCACTGTTCTTGCCTGTAACTCCCACTCAAACCTCTTCAACTCCCCCCACCTGAACCCTCCTCACCTTCTTCGCCAAAAAAATGCCCCAACCATTTTCCTCAACATTCACTCTCACTTCAACACCATCATGCACTTTCATCTCTCTCCTTTCCTTCCTTTTCCTCCTCACTCTCTTCTCTCTCCACCATCACCACCACCCCACATCTCTCTCCCAACCTCACAAATCTCTCTCCCTAGACACTCTCTCTACCTCCTTTCTCTCTACTTCTAATAATAATACTATCTCAAACTACCTCCACTCTCTCACTCTCCACCCTCATCTCGCTGGAACACCACTCTCTCTCTCCACAGCTCTTCTCGTTCTCTCCCACTTCATCTCTCTCAATCTCTCTGCTCATCTCGTTAACTACACCACCCTCCTCTCTTACCCTCTCCAGACCTCTCTCTCCGCTCATTCAAACTCCACCACCACTCATTTCTCTCTCCCCGAACCTCACTCCGATCAAGACGGCGTCGTTTTGCCTTACCACGCTTACTCCCCCTCCGGCTCCGTTTATGGCTCCGCCGTGTTTGTTAACTGCGGGAGAGAGAAAGACTACAATGCGCTGGAAGCGCAGGGTGTGGATGTTAAAGGGTGTGTTGCTATCGTGCGCCGCGGCGGTGATATGTCGAGAAATGCGGTGGTGGTGAAGGCGGCGGAGAAGGGAGTGGCGGCGGTTTTAATGTACACGGAGGGGGATTTAAGAAATGGAGTGGAGAGAGGGACTGTGATGAATGGAATGGGGGACCCACTCACGCCTGGGTGGGGTAGTGTGGGAGATGGGGAGAGATTAGGGTTTGAGGATGGTGAGGTTGTGAAGAGGTTTCCGGGGGTTCCGTCGATGCCGATATCGGAGGAGATAGCGGAGAGGATAATGAGGACATTGGAAGGGGGTAGGGTTCCTGAGGAGTGGAAGGGAACCCTAAAGAGTTTTGTTAGGGGAATTGGTCCTGGCCCAACTATGTTAAACTTCACTTACCAGGTTGGTTTGTCTTTGTTCTGTTTGGAGTTTGGACCACATTTGTTTTGTTTTGTTTGTTTTGTCATGACAAGATCTTGGTTGTACTTTAATTTGGTGAGTGGGTCAGTGAGATATGTGTTGTATTGTTTGCATATGTGCTTTGTTAATTAGTACTATGGTCTCATGACATAGATTGTTCAATATATCTTTTGTAGATGATGTGAACCAGTTTAACCCAGTTTTCGGAGATTTAGTAGGAATAATAGATGGGGTTTTTGTTCAATTGCTTGCTAGTTGATTACATAAAGACAAAATATTATGCAAGTGAAACTAGCTAGAACTAAATTGAGCATCTCATTTGATCAGAAAAATGTAAGCTATTTGAGCACATGTGTGATTGGTGAGTGCATTATGCTGATGAAGAAAGAAAACTAGATTTTGTAAACATTTTGTTTGTTCACAAGTGGCGTCACTTTTTACCATGTCAATTTTTTCGACTAGAGTTTGAGAACACCACAAAATGACTAGTTATGTTTTTGTAAGACTTGTTCAAGTTTGTGCTCATGCGCTACAATGTAAAATACTTTTCACTTTGAAAGGCTTCCAATAATCAGTACATTAGCCAGTTTATATATTTGTGAAAAGCTACTCAAATGTGACTAATGACTCTTAATGCAACACTAATATTTCTTTACTTTGTTGTTTAAAAGTATTAATACAAAAAATAAACAGTTTAGACTTTTCATAATCGGTGCAACTTCTTCTCTTGCCTCTTATCTTGCTGTAAATATTCGACATATTGCAACTGCAAGTGCTAAAATATTTAATAATACTGTCTTCTTTCCAGGGAGAAAAAAAGATGGCAACAATCTTTAATGTTTTTGCAGTTATAAGGGGATCAGAAGAGCCTGATCGCTATGTGCTCCTCGGCAACCATAGAGATGCATGGACATATGGAGCGGTTGACCCCAATAGTGGAACTGCAACGCTACTTGACATAGCTCGCCGATACTCTCTTCTGAAACTCTTGGACTGGAGTCCTCGGAGGACAATTGTTCTCTGCAGTTGGGATGCAGAGGAGTTTGGGATGGTAGGTAATAGTCTATCTTCTTCAGTCTCCAGCTTGTGCCTTGTATAATTGTAGGATTTGAAGTTCTATGCAGAGATCTTATGCATAAGTCCTTGATGATAGTTGGCTTATGAATTTCAGGAAGAGGCAACAAATCAAATGCAAAGCATCATTGGCATTAAATTAAATGCAGAGCATCTGCATATGATATATTTTTTCCCCCTCTTCGGGATATGCATTACTATATATTAAGATAAAAATAAAGTTAGTTTCCACAGATTCCTTCTGAGAAAATGACACTTAGAAGTGCGATTACAAAAATTCTTGCAAATGCGGAGTACTGTTGGCATGAATTGAAAACTCATGTTCTAGAATAAATGCTTTCCCCACATTTCTTAAAATTCTCGTACAACAGGAAGATGATAAGTTGCAGGCACTATTTATCTTACATAGGCAACTGAAAAGCCTACTTTCTATTTGAACTGGCCAGTTGTGGTAAATTCTTAGTAGCATTTTATATATTAGTGTTTTTAAAATCCTCTTATCTCGCTCATATGGTATTTTCCTTGAACTTCTAGATAGGGTCCACTGAATGGGTCGAGCAAAACCTTGCAACTTTGGACTCCAAGGCTGTAGCCTATATTAATGTTGATTGTGCGGTTCAAGGGCCTGGACTTTTTGCTGGCGCTACTCCTCAGCTTGATGATCTTCTTGTTGAGGTCACAAAGAAGGTAAAGTACATGAAGATGGGAGAGCCAAAATTATTAT